>RJVU01061862.1:1283750-1354188 GCA_003731715.1 Anabarilius grahami | reverse complement strand
TTTTTTTTTTTTTTGTTTAAATTAATGTAATTGATATTGTTCAGTAATATTCAGTAACATAATTAAATAATCTGAATTTCTTCATTAATCTATATCTCCTTGAATGAGGTTAATGTCTGATATTTGGTATTCAAATACATCTGTAATTGAAAAAAGATGCATCATCATCAAATGACTCTCTCATTGGCTCCTCTGGCTTCTGACCCCGCCTCTCATGTGCAACCCCAGCAGCCTGGCTCCACCCCTGTGCTCTGGCAGCAAATCAGCTTGTGTGGGAGGGGTTAATTCTCGAAGCGTCACGAGTGCGACTTCTGAATGCGAGCCTAGCGCATTCACGATCAACTTTGACCCTTCCGGTGCTCGTAACACTTTATCACACACAAAGATGCGTTCAGAATTCACCCCTTTTGGTGTCATTTCGCTGCTTTGATATATTGGATGTTTATCTCTATATGTACATCACATTCACACAAACAATCCCGTCTGTATTTGATATCTATGTCCGTTACAAACGCTTCGAATTCTACATCCTGTTGGTGCATTCATGGGTTTGAGAAGTGTTTAAACATGTTGAATTGTACGTCCTGTCAGTGTGTTTATGCATTTGTCAAAATACATTTGTCAAATTAGCTCCATAGTTTGAGCACCCTAAAATATGAAAATGTCCAGAGAAAAGTCTTAGGTAGCTTCACAATAAGGGTATTGCTCTCACTAAAATTAGAGTTTTTTTGCATAATCAGCACGCTTTCTTCCAAGGTGCACAATATTGTAATATTTTATTATTTTATGTAAGGTTTTTATTAAATATATATATATTTTTTTGTATAATGTGCATGCTTATTTTTTAAATTATTTTCATTTTATGGCAGGTATTTTCTTATGATTAAAGTAATTGTTTAGTAATTATTCACACTACACAGTCAAAACTAGGCTTCACATTTTACCACACGTTTGCCTTTTTTCCTTTTGATTTGAGATCCCTACTCAGGTACGATTACCCAGAATCCTCTCTGTTGAGATGGCCATCTCAAAAACGAGCCTATCTATTGTGAATATTTTCATTTTTGTTTCTCTTTCTCTTTCCTCTGTCTTCTTTCTTGTACACCCATCCCTGTCGTGTTCTATTTGTTGGCTGACTATTGCTTGAGACTGATGATGTCATCCTCATGTGACCCTGTAACATTCTGTGTAATAATTGGTTCATTGGTACCTGCTGAAGTTCACTGCATCAGAAGAAAATGCCAATCAATTCCTGATGGAATAAAATCTAATTGCATCATATTTTTTCCTCATTGTATATCCAGTTTCACTCGAATGATGCTTTTGAACTTTGTTGCATCATTGAGGTACAATATTGCAAAAAATTGTAGTATTGCATTATTTAAATGATCAACTTAACCTCCTGTGTGCATTTCAACAAATATTTAGAACATTCTGGAATATTTGAAAGGTTTTAAAAAACATAGAAACTCCCTCGCTAAGGTTGTGTGTCCACCAAAATATTTTTAGCCAGATTAAAACGTCCGGCGCTCTTCTGAAAAGATCTAGCGCATACCTTGAGAGCGTTTTGATGGCGCAGGGTTTTTTTTCAGGTGAGATCTTGTGGTAGCTATATTACGGAATACTAGTGGTACTAACAGGGCCTAAAATTAATACTCGCCAAGTGCCAAAATCGAGTAAATATCGGTATTGGCGAGTATATGAAGTGGCATCAATCGCCAGTTGGCTGGTAACGTTTTGAGAATATGAACATGGGCAAGGCAATTTTATTTGTATAGCACATTTCATACACAAAAGTAATTCAAAGTGCTTTACATAAAGAAGAACCCAATCCATAATAAAAATGGAACGCATAAGAAATAGAAATAACAGTAAAAACTGAGAATTCCGCTATCTGGATGGAAGAGTTAGGAAGTTTCAGGGAGTTTTTTGTTGTCCGTCAGAGCAGATCCAAACGGATCTGCTCTTTCCATCAGAGCGGATCTAAATGGATCTTCCTCACGCAGAGGGATAACAACGCTCAGGACAGTTGACAGGCCAGTGCTGGATCGTCACGAAAGTTTAAGCCTTCCCAATTTAAAAATTCAAGCGCAAGAAGACACAAAGAGGAACTCAATTCATTACTCACACGCGTGTGGGAAGTTTAGTGTGTCCACACATCCAAAGTGCGCCCAGAAAAAAACGTCTCAGATACCGTGCAAATACTAAAATGAGCTCTGTTTTACATCTTCTTGCACTTGAACAGACATATTCACACAAAATTTTGTCAAAAAATGCCTGCCTCGCTGAGTATCCTTGTAAACACAGTCGGTTATGGTTTGAGTGAACATAAACAGTCGAGAAAGAAAACACATGTATCAGTATATTAGATTCGTGCAGTAGCTCTTAAAGTGACAGAAGCCTAATAAACCTGCTGCTGTCTGTTTTCAATGTAGTGTTGTCAAAAATACAGATTTCGATACCAAGTCGTACTGAAATTAAAAAAATGTGATGCTGTTTAGCAGATTCTTAAACACCTCTGATTGGCCATTGTGTTCACGCGCTCATCATATACGTCTGTGATTGGCTACAATGATCAATGCTTCAAAAACATGTTGTAAATAGATATCTTTGACGCTCTTCACCGAGTGCTTACACAGATACACACTGGAGAGTTTAAAAGTAGGCATCTATCAGCGGGCTATCTGCTGATAGACGCCTGCTTTCAAACGCTCCCGCTTTCAAAAAGTTTTCAAACTCTCCTGCGCGTTGGCAAACAACAGACATATATGTTGAGTGCATGAAGGAGTTTACGAATCCGTCACATTTTTTACATTTCAGTACCGACTTCAATTTCAGTACCGACTTGATTTCAAAGTCGGTACTTTTGACAACACTACATTGAAACAGGCAGCAGCAGGTTTATTAGGCTTCTGTCACTTTAAGATACATTTAAAGTGGTAAATATTCTTAAGTCACCAGCCGTTGCAGGTGTGGCAAAAAGTTAGTTTTAGACCCTACTGTCACAGATAGTTTGTTTCTGAATATAAAAATGTCGGCAGTTGTTGTGCTTTTCGTCGTCATCTGTCGTCATTCTACAAGCAAGATGTGGCGATTGGCTGATGTGATATTTGTCCCGCCCCTTCTCCACTGTGATTGGGTAAAAGGTGACTTTTGAACATTTTTAATTCTCGGCGACCAGAAAAAATATAAATAGAATTTTAGCGCTTCTTCACACTGCTGCCGTTTTTAAATATGTGTCGCTCCTATCGAAAACAATTGAAATACATGCTGGCCTTAGGAAGAATGCATTGGTGGACACACGGCCTGAATGACCGAATGTATTTAGATGGCTTGTACTTCCGCTAATGTAATATTTTCCTCGTTCATGTGCCAAAGTGAGGCTTTCAACTAAATTTCAAGTGGCTCTGCCAGCAGATATCTGTCTTATGACAAAGCACAAAATACCGGCGGCCAGCCATGTGTGATTGTGTGAGGTGATGGAGTGAGCTTCACCGGTGACATCATTATAACACAGGAACACACCTGCATGTATGTGTATGACGTGTACAGGGGTCTGATGTTTCTCCCTCTGATGTTTTCTCTCTTCTCTCGGTTCTTTCCCTCGATCGCTCTCTCTTTTCGTCCATGAGAAGCTCTCTCTAAAGCTGGTAAGCATGACCTCAGTAGCATATTCGTAGCGGCATGACCGTAGCATGTCCGTCGCTGTAGTAACACCTGGTCCTTTAACATCACTTTGTTCCTTTGTGTTCAACCCGTATCAATATTTTCTTTAACAAAACTTTAAAAAAAAAATTTTTTTACCTTTGTGTGTATTTCAGTTTAAAACCGTTTTGTTGTCTTATTTATCTTTTTTGTTGATGTCTGTTTTTGTTTTGTTTTGCCTTGTTGCTGTGGTGACTGTCCCTCTGTGTAGCTCTCACTCAATGCCCACGTGCGGAACCTTATTGAGGTGATCTGAAACCCGTTTTTTTGTCCTCGTGTTTGTTTATCTGTCCAGTTTTCTCTGATTTGATCTTTATGTATTTTGAACAACTTGATTAATTTTGATCCCTAACCAGATATTGTGGCATAATATGCTGAAATGTGATCATTTTAAATGTATATTAGAGATTCTTTTTCATCAATTAAGTTAAAGGGATAGTTCACATGCAAAGTAAATATTCAGTCTTCATTTGCTCACCCTCATGTCATCCTCAACCTGTTTGACTTTATTTTTTTACCTTGGAATGCAAGAGCATATGCTTGCTGCCACTTTCATTGTATGGAAAAGAGCAGCATAAACATTTTGCAGAATATCTTCTTTTGTGTTTCACTGAAGTCAAACACGTTTTTAAAAGACATGAGGGTGAGAAAAAATAATGACAAATCTTTTTTTGTGTGTGTGTGAATTGTCTTAAAGTATTATTAATAATTATAAGTGATTAGAATAGATCAAATATCTTAACCAATCATAAAGCGTCTTACTATTTTAGCCCCGCCCAAAACTTTTCATATGTGATTATTGAATCGCTCATTTACTGATAGTGTAGTATGATTTACAGTCGAATGTCATACATTTGTTTTTAATGTTATGTTTATAGATATGTGTATTTTGATCCATATAATTGATTTTTTATCTATTTTATTTTATAAAAACCATATATTTTTATTTTAAAATAATCAAATGTTACACAATTAACATTTTATTTTAACATTTTGTCTTTTTTTTTGAAGAGGGTGAGTATAAAGTGAGTGTAGCATGTATTGTTGTGCTTGTGTAGATCTTGACTATATATTTCAAGTTTGCCTGGGGTGAGTTTAACTGTATTTTTGAGTGATAATGCAATGCATGCTCAGTAAAATCTGGATGTTTATTATTGCATGACAGTATGGTGGTGTAGACGAAGGGGTAAGGTCGCTATGCCTGCCTTGTGACCTTTGACCTTTTAGTGAGATGTTTACATTGACGTGTGGGTGGAATTAGAGATAAAGATACAGCCATGCAACTATTCAGTCCAAACTTAAATTAGAGAAAAACTGTGAATAAATAAGGTCCGATTTTAGGCTAGAATAAGTATTGCAGAATGTCCACAAACTCACGGCTCTTTAGCACCACCATGTGATTAAGATCAGCATGGAAAATACTGGCTGTCAGAGAGAAGTAATGTGGAAAAAACAGCGGCTCTAGTGTTCAGAGGATCGATACATTAATGTAGACAGGAACAGGATATGAGAGAGAGAGAGAGGGCACATAAGGACAGATGCCAACCTGATCTCTCAGATCAACCAGAATCAGATTTTAAAGATAAGCCGAGCAAGATAACAGTTCGTTTTATGAGAACCATTTAATCAATGTTGTTGTTGGCATTGGACTGAATAGGTTCAGTTAATCATTGATCTTAGATTTAAGTAGCTCATCTGGTTTACCTTCGATAAACATTTGAGTTGAAAGCTGATTGGCTCATTACCAAAGTCTGCTAGCCAACCAGATGACAGGAGCAGAAGAATCTGTATTAGTCAGTTGATGTGATTGGATGTGGCCTGGTTTGACCCGTCCCATTTATACATATGCATATTTTTTTATATATCTGCAGATTCTAAGAGTAAAGTGTTGTGTTTTTAAGGTTTGTCTGTCTCCCTCTCTGTCTCCTCTCAGGGTTCGAATCCTGAGGACTTCAGTCATCTTCCTCCAGAGCAAAGAAGGAAGAAGCTTCAGGCGAAGATTGACGACATCAATAAAGACATACAGAAAGAGATGGACCAGAGGTATACTGGCAAAACACACAAATAACAGAAACACAAACTCATATATCTTGCCATAAAAAAATCCTAAATGATACATTGACAATGTTAAAGGATTAATTCACTTCAGAATTCAAATTTCCTGATAATTTACTCACCCCCATGTCATCCAAGATGTTCATGTCTTTCTTTCTTCAGTCGAAAAGAAATTAAGAGGAAAACATTCCAGGATTTTTCTCCATATAGTGGACTTCACTGGGGTACAACGGGTTAAGGTCCAAATTGCAGTTTCAGTGCAGCTTCAAAGCAATAAGGCTCTTATCTAGCGAAACGATCATCCATTTTCTAAAAAAAATAAAAACTTATATGCTTTTTAACCACAAAAGCTCATCTTGCACTGTTCTGAGATGCGCCACGCATTACGTAATCACGTTGGAAAGGTCACGCGTGACGTAGGTGGAAGTACCGCGGTAGGGCAAAAAACTCAATCTCATTTTATTCNGTACAACGGGTTAAGGTCCAAATTGCAGTTTCAGTGCAGCTTCAAAGCAATAAGGCTCTTATCTAGCGAAACGATCATCCATTTTCTAAAAAAAATAAAAACTTATATGCTTTTTAACCACAAAAGCTCATCTTGCACTGTTCTGAGATGCGCCACGCATTACGTAATCACGTTGGAAAGGTCATGCGTGACGTAGGTGGAAGTACCGCGGTAGGGCAAAAAACTCTCATTTTATTCCACCAACTTCAAAATCGTCCGACATTGTTGTTTTACCTTTTTTTATCAAGGCCGGTTGACTTAGTCTTTGCATGTTCGCTTTGTAGACACTGGATCGGTACTTCCGCCTACGTCACGCGTGACCTTTCCAACGTGATTACGTTATGTGTGCCACATCGCAGAGCAATGCAAGACGAGCATTTGTGATTAAAAAGTATATATATATTTTTTTTTTATAAAATGACCGATTGTTTCACTAGATAAGACTCTTATTCCTCATCTGGGATCGTGTAGAGTCCTTTGAAACTGCACTGAAACTTACATTTGGACCTTCAAACTGTTGAACTCCGGTGAAGTCCACTATATGGAGAAAAATCCTGTAATTTTTTCCTCAAAAACCTTAATTTCTTTTCAACTGAAGAAAGAAAGACATGAACATCTTGGATGACATGGGGGGGAGTAAATTATCAGGAAATTTTAATTTAGAAGTGAATTAAAACTTAAATATCTGCAAAAAAAAAAAAAACCCTAATGGAACCCAATTGGAATTTTTGTTCTAATTTGAAAAATAAATTCTATGGGATCCCTGGGAATTTTCTTTTCGGATTCAAACATCATATAATTTTTGAGAATACATGGTTTCCAATTGCACTATTATTATAACCAAAATAATAAAATCTCTCTTTAGGACAACACAATTCTATTTAAATAAAATCTTTTGGGTTTTTAAAACCCATATAACTCCCTCTTTAACCATCTTTAATTTTCCAGCAGCACAGCAGTACGCAATAAATTATGAAATGAGTTTTGATAAAGACAATAAACAATATTCAGTAGGACTCAAGTAAGAATAAAGAATCCTTTAGGATCTTATTTAATTCTTTAGCAGGATTTTTATTTGATTCTGTTGGGATTCTGTTGAGATTTAGATTTTTTGAATATTTTTACTAGGCCAGGGTTTGATGGGATTTATTCTGCAAAAATTAGTATTTTTTTATTTTTTTATTTTTTGACAGAGATGCTTTGACTAAAATGAAGGAAGTGTATATAAAGAACCCACAGATGGGGGATCCCAACAGCGTGGATCCTCGGTTAGGAGAGATCGCCCAAAACATTGAGAAACTGCAAGCGGAGGCACAGAAATTTGAGGTTTGTGTAAATGAACATCTTCAAATATATATTGTAGCACAGGCCTGGATGAGTAGTTCAGTTCAGTGGAAATGAGTGTGTGTGTGCTCTAGGGCTGGTTAGCGGAGGTCGAAGGAAGGATGCCGGTGAAGAGTGACCCTCCACGGCGGACAAGCGTCCTATACGAGACCCAGAACAGCACACCACCCACCAACAACAACTGTGCACAGGATAGAGAGAGGTACACACTCACACACACATACACACACACACGTAGTGTACCTGTACTTGTTGAGGACTGCCTTAGCTCCGCCTACAATGGAATGTCATTGGTTTTAAAACCCATTAAATATGTATTTATCTTAATGTATTTATCATTTTATTGTGTTACTCTTTGAAATATATTTTATTCTCATTGAATTTTAACATTAATATTAATGGTCCCTTAAGAATGTAACAAAGCAAATATATGCACATACTTTCAAAACAGTTGCTATAGTTATTGTCTACGTGTGTGTGCGTGTGTGTGATGGAGCAGTCCGGATGGCAGTTATACAGAGGAACCGAGTTCTGAAGTCCAGAGTAAACCAGAGGTCCAACCAGAACCAGCGGAGTCCGGAGATGAATTTGATGACGCAGACGAAGAAATGCTACCGACCATCGGCACCTGCAAAGCCCTCTACCCGTTTGAAGGTATTTCATGTATAAAATGTGCATAAACAAATATTTATAGCAAAAAAAAATGGGCTTTGCTTCAAACCTAGTGAGTTGTCTTGCTGTCTGCTTAGGGATCTTCCTGATAAGACAGCATCTTAAGTGAAATTATACTTGCTGCATTTATTGGATCTAACATACAATAAAAACAGTAATATTATGAAACATTATTACAATTTAAAAGAACTGTTTTCTATTTGAATATATTTTAAAATGTAATTAATTCACTTTTCTCTGTAGGTCATAATGAAGGCACCATCGCAGTAGCAGAGGGTGAGCTGTTGTATGTAATAGAGGAAGACAAAGGTGACGGATGGACGCGTGTTAGAAGAAACGAGGAAGAGGAGGGTTACGTCCCCACATCCTACGTCGAGGTCTTTCTGGACTCCAACGCCAAAGGTGCCATAACCTACATATGACCGAGAGCTTTAGGTCCTGTGATCTCATGAGTGTGTTTGTGTATATGAACACTAAAGGAGACATCTAGGGTGTGTGTTTGATCCTGACTCTCTCCAAGCTAAGAAAGTGACTGTGTTTTGTTAATGCGGGCAGACTTTTTTCTGAAACTAAATGACTAAATGATTGTACTGTATGTGTCTTAGCACATTTTAGATATTAGTCCACCATAGTTTAATATGGCGGTAGTATCTTGTCATATTGAATAGCAGTGCATGTTAGATCACTCCAGTAAAATGCAACACACATATACGAGGAGATACATGCAAGTTTTTGTACCGTTTTCATATGTAAAGTAATTGTAAATTAACTTAAGGTCCAGCCTAGATCATGGAGAAAAATGTCAAATTAGGGGCCGTTCACACAGAATGCATTTTTCCATTCCATTGCTCTACTTTTTCATTGTTTTTCAATGTAAACACATGCTAGACAGACTTCTCTTTTGCGGCATCTCGCATATGACATGGCGTTGTAAAAACACGGTGCTCAGCTTAAAATAAGTTCAACTTCAACTTCTAAAGAATGAGTCTCTAGACCGTTTTTTTCCGCTCACTTTTTTAACCGCAAAAAGGCGTTCTGTGTGAACCGGCCCTTATGCTGGTGTTGATCATCACACATTGACATCAGTAATAATGAACAGTTTACAAGTAGCATAAATAAGTAGAATTACTTTAGTAAACCATCATCATGCCTTTGAATGTATCCGTGAAAAAGCACATCATTTGCTAATATGTGTTAGGTAGAGACTGCCGTTATGGATCTTTAGCTATATTATTTGTTCACACTTTGTTCAATCTCAGTACATACTGTTCACTGAAAAAACTGGTGTAGAAACAATTTTCACTCCGAAATTGCTAAGTACTATAACACATTGAATTAAACATGAAATTGTGAAGTAGTAAGACTTCAGTAATCTTTAAGGTTCAAAAAATCCTTTTTTTTACAGTGTATAGATGATATTATGGAAGCTTGTTTCCGCCACTAAATAAAAAAGGTAATTGCGACATTTTTTTCTCAGAATTGTTAGATTAAAACTCGCAATTGTGTTATAAAGTCAGAATTGCGAGATACAAATTCAGATTTCTGACTTTTTTATAGCAATTGCGAGTTTTTATCACAATTCTGACTTTATATCACGCAATTCTGAATTTATATCACGCAATTCTGACTTTATATCTCGCAATTCTGACTTTATATCTTGCAATTATGACTTTATATCACACAATTCTGACTTTATATCACACAATTCTGACTTTATATCCCGCAATTCTGACTTTATAACTCGCTATTCTGACTTTATATCACGCAATTCTGACTTTATATCACACAATTCTGACTTTATATCCCGCAATTCTGACTTTATAACTCGCTATTCTGACTTTATATCACGCAGTTCTGAGATAAAAAGTTGCAATTACCTTTTTTTTATTTTATTTAATGGCAGAAACAAGATTTCCTATGATATAGATGTTCATAACAATAAGAAATGACCCTGAAAAACAAAATGCAACTNCTCACAATTCTGACTTTATATCAGGCAATTATGACTATATCTCGCAATTCTGACTTTATATCACGCAATTATGACTTTATATCTTGCAATTATGACTTTATATCATGCAATTCTGACTTTATATCCGCAATTCTGACTTTATATCTTGCAATTCTGACTTTATCACGCAATTCTGACTTTATATCTCACAATTCTGACTTTATATCAGGCAATTATGACTATATCTTGCAATTCTGACTTTATATCACACAATTCTGACTTTATATCACACAATTCTGACTTTATATCACACAATTCTGACTTTATATCACACAATTCTGACTTTATATCTCACAATTCTGACTTTATATCACACAATTCTGACTTTATATCAGGCAATTCTGACTATATCTTGCAATTCTGACTTTATATCACACATTTTTGATTTTATATCACGCAATTCTGACTTTATATCACACAATTCTGACTTTATATCCCGCAATTCTGACTTTATATCACGCAGTTCTGAGATAAAAAGTTGCAATTACCTTTTTTTTTATTTTATTTAATGGCAGAAACAAGATTTCCTATGATATAGATGTTCATAACAATAAGAAATGACCCTGAAAAACAAAATGCAACTATTTAAATGAGTAAAATCCGTAGGCTATATAAAACAATGGACGTAGTGTCCGTGACATCACCCGTAGATTTCAGAAGAGCATTCTTGAAGCCCAAAGTGGGCGGAGCCAGCCGTCGCCATCTTGGCAGAGCATCACCAGATAACCGAAAATGGGCAAAGAGCCAGGATGTGGGTAGAATTAGCTGAGGTGACGTGACGGCTAACAGACAGCGGATAAATGGCTAGAAGTGACAATCCACCTGTCACTCAAGTGGCCACACTCTTAATTATGCAGAACTTTAAGGCTTAATATAATTTAAAAGTTATGAAAAAAATTCACCCCCTTCACTGTTGTCATGAAGAGCAAAATTAGCTATATAGACCAAAACCACTTTTTGTATCAGGCTGTAGTAAACATTTTTTTCTGCTGTAAAGTTGGGCATTTTAACATAGGGGGTCTATGGGATTGACTCCCTTTTGGAGCCTGTCTCGGAGCCAGTTGATGAATTGCAGTTTAAGTCACTTCTGTGTTGGATTCAAGAGAGAGAGACCAGAAGGTTGCCGCTTCATAAAATCACAGTATTCATTCAAAAATCACGATCACACAGTTTGAGTCACGACGACACGATCAGGTTTGGTGCTCCTGATCTTTATTCCTGACTGAGAGCTGCCATTTTAGCTCTGAAATGTGACGTATGAAACGTTTCTGAATGTTTCCTCTCAGAGCTGTTTTCCTGGAGAAGGGTTTATCTTTCTGAGGGTGAGATGGAGTACTAGTTGAGTGCATTAACTGTGTGTGATGAAGAGATTTTGAATCAAGCTCACAAGTGTGATTTTCTCGATATGAAGTGTTGAAGTTTGACCTTTACCTCAGTTTAAACAAGCATGAACCTACTAATACTACACACCCTTTATGCAAAATGACGTGCACACACACTCACACAAAAAAAACATCCAGTTCACAAACCAACAGAGAGATAACCTAAATGCTGATGAAATTATCTGAGTGCTCTGTTTCTGCAAAACTGACTGTTTGAGTGAGTTTTTGCCGGTTTTGCTCTGCATAAATGCATGTTTGAGTGTGTTTCAGGCCATATTTGTTCTTGAATTACTCTTGCCAACAAATCATGCATATTATAAATCATGCTACACACAACTGTACGTGTTTATATTGTCATTTTCCAGTCCATTTTGTAATTGTACAGCTCATATAAGCATAATGTCACGTGTGTGTTTTTGGGGGGTGCATTCAACTGGGCTTTTCACTCTTGTAATCATGGTCATTTTTAACCTTGGATTATCTTGTTCTGTATTTCACACTGTTTATCCTGGGTTAATCAATGTGTACATTTGGTTTTAAAATTACAAGCGTGAAACAGTGTTGTTATTGTTAACTAAAACAATTAAAGTGCCCCTATTATGCTATTTTAATATACACTGCACATCACCTCATTTCTCAAAGATTAAGTCTCTTTAAAACTCCTCCTTTCTGAGAGCCTACACTGATCTGATTGGTCAGATGGTCCAGTCTGTTGTGATTGGCTGGCATTATGCAAATTTGTTACATTATGTGGGTATGTAACAGGAAGTGAGGCTGGAATTTCTTTTAGGAGAAAATAACTCAATTTATCTGCACTTTAATCTTTGAAACTTTGTAATATTCGAAAAAAGCATAATATGGGCACTTTAAAAATAATTTTCGTTAATAGTAATAAAGCTGAAATAAAGTCAAATATATATATTAGATGAAAAACTTAAACTTCAGTGGTTCAGTGTGTAAATTTTAGCGGCATCTAGCGGTGAGGTTGCGAATTGCAACCAATGGCTCACCCTGCGTTCCATTCGGAAGGGCTCATCCCTATGCCCTAATCCCTTCAGAGGGTTTACCCTCCGGAGTGAGAGCTTCGAAGGGATGAAGGGTGTAGAGGTAAAAAAAACTCTTCTTTTGGAACGCACTACAGCTTCATCTTAACGAGACAATCAAAGAGGAGTAGATTGTGCAAGCTGCGCCCTTTGTTTAACGTTAGTTTATTTATTTATTTATTTTAGGTTTATCGCACCATGTATATTGTGTCTATGTATTTTAAACATTTGAATGGACTGATAAAGGGAGCTGTAAAGTATTTTTGTTGAAGTACAATGTCGTTTTGACCATAATAATGTACGAAATCTAATCGTATAAATATTACAGTAGTACAGAAAAATACTATCTATACATTTATAGGTAAAATCGAACTCCTATAACCTCCTGTACCCATTCTGTGACGTCAAACAACTTCCCTGTGCAAAGGATCATGGGGGCCGAAGTGTCTATCAGTTGTACCCTTCGAAATCCTTCATTCCGAAGGGCCCTTTGAAGTGGCCAGTTTTGAGCGCTTCGGTTTGGAATGACCCTTCAATATGGTGCCCTTCGGAGGGCGATATATCCCGTTTGGAACGCACCGTCAGTCCACTGCTCACCCCTCCCTTTCGAAGCATATAGAGAAGCTACGGTGGCTGACACAGGACAAAGATGTCGTCCTCTGAGACAGAAGAGAGTAGCCAGTCAAGCAAACATGCTCTGTAGAGCAGTTTGTCCATTTAGGGCTACTGTAGAAACATGGCGGCACAAAATGGCGACTTCCATGTAAGGCGACTCGCGATGTATGTAGATAGAAATGGCTCATTCTAAGGTAGTAAAAACATAACGGTTCATTATGTAACGTCTTTAAACACCACTGAAAACATAGTTATGTATATTATATTGCATTTCTGTTAATAGATCCTCCTAAATGTTACACACTGGACCTTTAAAGAACATAAATGAAAATTTAAAATGTTGCACTGGCAACCAACTGAAATAAGTTGATGTACTAAAATGGCTAAAACAAAAAAAAATTTTTTTTATTTAAACTAAAAATAAATATTTAAAGAACTAATAAAAATGACAAACCCACATAACAATTATTCAAAATGTATTAACTAAAATTCAAATGTAACCTGAAAATATAAAAATAAAAGCTAATTCAAAATATTAATATACACTATACTAGTATACAAATAATATTAAAATAACACTGGCATTAAATGGTGCATAACCCATGGATAAAAATGACTTTTTTTTTAATTAAAGGATTAGTCCACTTTTAAATAAACTTTTCCTGATAATTTACTCACCCCCATGTCATCCAAGATGTCCATGTCTTTCTTTCTTCAGTCGAAAAGAAATTAAAGTTTTTGATGAAAACATTCCAGGATTATTCTTATAGTAGACTTCAATGGGCACCAAACAGTTGAAGGTCAAAATTAGTTTCACTGCAGCTTCAAATTGTTCTACACGATCCCAGATGAGAAATAAGGGTCTTATCTAGTGAAACCATCGCTCATTTTCTGAAAAAAATAAAAAATTATATAAGTTTTAACCAAGTTTTAACATTTTAACCTGTGGAGGGCAGTAATACACTTAGCAGCGTCTACACTGCCGGAATTCTAATAAAGAAGAAGAAGAAGAGAGCTAGTTCAAGATGAGCATTTATGGTTAAAACTTATATCATTTTTAATTTTCTTCAGAAAATGAGCGATGGTTTAACTAGATAAGACCCTCATTTCTCATCTGGGATCGTTTTGAACAATTTGAAGCTGCGGTGAAACTAATTTTGACCTTCAACGGTGCCCATTCAAGTCTACTATATGGAAAAAAATCCTGGAATGTTTTCATCAAAAACTTTAATTTCTTTTCGACTGAAGAAAGAAAGACATGGACATCTTGGATGACATGGGGGTGAGTAAATTATCAGGAAAAGTTTATTTAAAAGTGGACTAATCCTTTAAAAAGTAGAAAACTCAGAGTTAAAGGGATAGTTCACCCAAAAATGTAAAATTTCCTCAAGCTGTTCTAAACCTGTATGAATTTCTTTGTTCTGCTGAACGCAAAAGAAGATATTTTGAAGAATGTGGGTAGCCAAACTGTTTCTGGTCTCCATTGACTTCCATTGTATTTTTTCCTATACTTTGGAAGTCAGTGTGGACCATCAACTGTTTGGTTACTCATATTCTTCAAACAAATAATGAAGAAACTCATACAGGTGTTGAACAATTTGCACATGAGTAAATGATGACAACCTTTTTGTTTTTGGGTGAACTATCCCTTTAAGTATATAGTGAAAAGCCATTCATAGGGGGCATGAATCCATCACTTCACCAAGTCTAACATGTTTTTTCTTTTGTTTTTCATTTGTTTGTTTGTTTGTTTGTATGACTGCAGATTCGTAAAGTATGGAAGGAGGACTCAGTGGTGCAGGGCAAACAGCAGCCACATGTGGGGAAAACTACAGCCTACCCTCCATGAACCGCCCTAGAGTGAGACAGATGAGAGACAGACACAAAATAAAGAGAGGAACAGTGAAAGAAGCGAGAGGAAGAGGCTATAGAGACCTCTCGGCCTAAATTCTCCTGCTGTAGAGAGGAACTTTAACAGCAAATCAGAGAAAAATATTATGACATTTAGATTTCTTACCTGTCTGTTATTTTATAATGAGGTGAATATGATCTACATATATCATTTTGCTTTACGGCTCTTCATCGCTGCTGAACGGCGCTAACGTTTCTTTCAGCCTGGTGCGAATGAGTGTATGTATGTATGTCTTTAACAGCTTGAAACGGTCTTGCTTCCGATTCCCTGACCTATCCTGAACTGGGAACGTGGTCTGTAAAAGGAGCTGAATTTGCGGTACCACAGTATTGCTGCGTTCCATCCGTTTTCCTACTTGACATCTACGTCTTGATGCTCGGAAGATGATGTGCACTAACAGTTTGGAATATTTTTTTGAAAGAAGTCTCACCAAGGCTGTTTTCATTTGATCAAACATACAGTAAAAACAGTAATATTGTGAAATATTATTGCAAATTAAAAGAACGGTTTTCTATTTTACTATATTTTAGCATGTAATTTATTCCTGTGATCAAAGCTGAATTTTCAGCATCATTACTCCACTCTTCAGAGTCACATGATCCTTCAGAAATCATTCTAATATGCTGATTTGCTGCTCAAAAATAATTTCTGATTATTATCAATGCTTAAAACAGTTGTGCTGCGCAATATTTTTGTGGAGAGCACAACTCTTTTCAACATGGATGACAAGAAATGTTTCTTGAGCAGAAAATCAGCATATTAGAATGATTTCTGAAGGATACCTGAAGAATAATTAAGCCTTGGTGATCATAAGAAACTTCTTTTCATAAATATATATATATAAAACGTAATTATTCCAAACTTTTGGTCGATAGTGTATAAAGAAACAAAATGGCAAAGCAAGCACATGTTTACAGGTTTATGTTTTAAACATCTAAAAACATATAATATAGGAACTTTGACTCATTCTTGCGTTTTATTTGCTTTAAAGCACTCGTTTAACATTAACCACATGTTCCGCTTTGTTTGTATGATGTGAAATGTCTTCAAGTGCCCTTCTATTGCACTTTTCCAAGTTTCAAGTTGGAATTTTTGCCGAGTTGAATGGAACGCAGCATTAGAACTCTTCATGATGTCACTCATTCCGGCTCCTTTATCAGGCCACACCCCTTTAGAACCTTTGACTCCACCTCCCAAAGATAACAGCTGCTGGTCAAACACGTCAGGGGCGGGGCTTCACTGGCCAATAGCATGTCTGCTTGCCCTGGCACCTCCTCTGTCTCCGCCCTTCCAGTGCAATTACTAATACTCTGTCTGTCTGCCATCTAACTCATTTTTATCTAACGTCCCTTCAGTGATTCACATTTCCATTCATTCAATGACTTCATGCTTTACCTTAACCGTCCAGTCGTCACGCTCAAGTGCAGTTTTTTGTTGTCCAGCAGGGGAGGGGCTATATTTACATACATGAATATGCTAAAGTCCTGTTTATATGGGTATGTATTTATTGTGACAGCTGTTTTGTTCATGTCTTCATGGTTTTACCCTGTGGAGAACCCAGCCGAGAATACCGCAACCTCGGTTTTGGTTGACGACAAGGTATATATATATATATATGTGTGTGTAAGGGTTTAAATGTACTCTGAGCCAAATGTACAGGTTAACCAGACATTTAACATGCATCATGTGATCTGTGTTTGGCATTTGTATGGCTGTCTTAACCTGAAGATTGAACTCCATGCTTGAGGTTTTTAATTGATTTTTTTTTCTTTTCCCCTTTTAATGTTATCACTGTGGTTTGACGAAGGGGAGTTTTTTTTCTTTTCTTTCTGTAATTGTCTGTTGTGAAGAGATTATATTTTTTAATTTCATCATCCTTCCACTGACTACTCACCATCCCTGAGGCACATAATTTTAACTTTTTTTACGTTTTCTCACACAATCATTTTGGGTCCAGGAGAGGTTTTAGATATTTTTAAATGTTTTCATTATCTCTTGATTCTTAAGTAGGTTTGAAGCCCAAAACATCTACATCTCTACAGGCAGCATCATGGAAATGAAAATTCGCACATCCCACAAATCTGCTATTTAATGCTGAATGCTTTTATTATGTTTAATGAAGCGCTTATTGATGAATTATGTTGAATGAATTGAGCAGCATGTCCTAATAACTGACTGACTTGCTATTGATGAACCTATGAATATGAAAATGTGTAATAAATGAGAAAAGGTTTTGAAAAGCGGAGAACATCTCACCATCTTAAAGAGGAAAGCGTCATTTTGTCTGTCTTCCGAACTTACACACTGTCTCAAGTGCTCGGTTTCTCTTTGAGAACAAAACAATTGCAAAACAACTTTAACATTTCAGCCTTTTCAGCATTGTTATTCTCTTCCGGCTATCACCATGTGACATATACACTCACAGCTGTCTTATTTGACCTATCAGTGATAAGAATCATTTGCCCTCGGCCCCTACTTGCTCTCTTTGGGGCTTCAAAACACCATTCCCAAATCAGAGAATTTTAAATATAAATATATACATATGTATATCTATGCGTACAAGTCTATAAATAAGAGTGAACTACCAATCCATGGTAAGAGTCTATTTTTAAATTTTGATTAATAAAAAATGTCCCAGTTTCTTTTCTCTGCTTTGCTAAATGAATTCAACTTTTTTTTTTGTCTCGTTTGGTTGGGTCTGCCAAATGTTTGTTTTGCACTTTTTTTGTTTGTTTTATTTGTTATGCTTGTGTTTTTGGAGCACTGAATACTTTGTATGTGTTTAACTGTGCCAATTAAAGATAGAGGGGGAAAATCAAAGAATTATTGTCTCAGTGTATCTGTGTGTGTGTATACTTGATAAAACTTTGTTTTGACTATACTTGTGAGGACCAAATGTCCTCACTTATATTGTGGAATACTTTCACAACCCACTAGTGAGGACATTGACTGGTCCTCACTATTTTAAAAGACTTATAAATCAACCAAAATTTTAATTTAGTGATGTGCACATGTTTCTGTGATGGGTAGGTTTAGGAGTATGGGTTGGGTTAGGGCAGTGTTTCTCAACCAGGGACCCCTAGTGGTCCTTGACATAATGCCAGGGGTCCTTATAAAATATCTGAATATGAATTTTTGTATATTTTGACATGTTCCCATAAAAGAAGAAGATAAAATATGTTTAATATAACTGACGATATGACTAAATATAGGACAAGTCCGCTAACGTAGTAGTAAATTATACTTTATTGCATTTGGTCATCACAAAGACATTAATGATACCAATGATTTTATTCTGGGGTCTTTGAGGATGGTTTCAAATATGACGGGGGTTCATTACTTAAATAAGGTTGAGAATCACTGGGTTAGGGGATAGAAAATATCATTGACCTGATATAATATCAATGAAAATATATGCAATGTCCTCACTAAGATAGCAATACAAACCTGTGTGTGTGTGTGAACTGTGGCAATTAAAGATAGAGGGGGAAAATCAAAGAATTATTGTCTCAGTGTGTGTGTGTGTACAGGTTGGCTGTACTTGTAAGGGCCAAATTTCCTCACTTATATAGTGAAATATTATGGCAACTGACTAGTGATGACATTTTACTGGTCCTCACTAGTAAAACAGGCTTATAATTCGGCCAAAATGTTTTTATTCTAGTGTTTTGCACGTTTCTGTAATGGGTAAATTTGGGTTAACTTGGGTTAGGCCATAGAAAACATTAAATTATTATTAAAATATCAGTGTCCTCTCTAATATGGTGAAACAAACATGAGTGTGTGTGTACCCACTTAACCACATCTTGGGGACAAATATGTATGCACCACATAGTACATAGATATAGCCTACACATACACTATCTTTCAAAAGTTTGGGATCGGTAAGATTTTTAATGTTTTTAAAAGAAGTTTTGTCTGCTCACCAAGACTGCATTTATTTAATTAAAAATACAGTAAAAACAGTAATATTGTGAAATATTATTACAATTTAAAATAACTTTTCTATTTGAAAATATAATTTATTCCTGTGATCAAAGCTGAATTTTCAGCATCATTACTCCAGTCTTCAGTGTCACATGATCCTTCAGAAATCATTCTAATATGCTGATCTGCTGCTCAAGAAACATTTAATGTGTACAATTGTACAAAATATTTGTGTACAATATTTTTTTTCAGGATTATTTGATGAATAGAAAGTTCAAAAGAACAGTGTTTATCTGAAATCTAATCTTTTGTAACATTATAAATGTCTTTACTGCCACTTTTGATTGATTTAATGCATCCTTGCTGAATAAAAGTATTCATTTCTTTAATTTCTTTTCAAAAAAATAAAAATAAAAATTCTTACTGACCCCAAACTTTTGAACGGTAGTGTATAATGCTACAGAAGCTTTGTATTTCAGATAAATGCTGTTCTTTTGAACTTTCTATTCATCAAGGAATCCTGAAAAAAAAAGTACACAACTGTTTTCAACATTGAAAATAATCATAAATGTTTATTGAGCAGCAAATCAGCATATTAGAATGATTTCTGAAGGATCATGTGACACTGAAGACTGGAGTAACGATGCTGAAAATTCAGCTTTGCATCACAGGAATAAATTACTTTGTCAAATATATTTAAATAGTAAACAGTTATTTTAAATTGTAATAATATTTCAAAATATTCCTGTTTTTACTGTATTTTTAATTAAATAAATGCAGTCTTGGTTAGCAGATGAAACTTCTTTTAAAAACATTAAAAATCTTAGTGGTTCCAAACTTTTGTATTTACAAATACAGTAACTAAACAGCAGAATACTAAACGGGAGGGTTGGAAGTACTGTAAGAAAACATAAGTTTTTAGTTGAGATTTGAATGAGGATATAGTGTCAGTATCGCGAAGAGAATTCCACAGTTTAGGAGCCACAGCACCTAATGATCTTCCACCCATTGTTGTCTCGAGACGAAAACGAGCCGAGGTACGGTAGGCTAATCAGTTTTAAGTCAGATGACCGGAGACAGCGAGGAGAATAATAATGCAGAAAATCAGATAAATAATGGTGAGCAAGTCCATGAAGACATTTATAAGTTAATAAAATGATGTAGTAAGTTACATAACAGAAAGAAAAGTCACATCGCAACAACGGCTTTTATACTGCATGCGCTTGTGTTTACTTCCTGGGCAAGAGTCTGTGACGTATACTCTTGCGTCGTTATGATTGGTCAGTATTTGCGAGATGCAAATGAGAAAGCGGTGCAAGGCGTCTAAGGATCGCAAAAACAACTTTTTTAAATATAAATCAAACATAAATACAACTAATACGCTTATAACGTTTATGTAAACGTGTATACACAACAATAAGTGAGATATAAAGTACGGGGAGGGAGAAAAATCATTTTGATAATTGTCACCGTCCTTGTGAATTACAGGCACATACTGCCCTATATATTCTCTGAGAAGCAACGACTTTAATCGTGTTGTATGAAAGGAGAGAAGGTTAGCACTCCCCTTGACAAGGATGGAAGAGGTCCTAGTGGCCTTCAACACACATACGGTTAAGGCATTGCCACCTACTTCGTGGCATCTCTAACCAAGTTTTTTTTTAGTTGTTTCTGTCTTATAGCGTACTGCATTATTCAGAACACAAGCTCAGAGATACGCAGCTATCTCTCGGTGGTAAAATACGTGTTAATGCAATGCTCTAATAGAAGAAAGAAGTCATTATATCTCTCTATGCAGCTTCTTCAACATGAAATGCTAGCTAGAATGAAATATATTCCTTGTTGGGGTGTGATTTACATACAGGACGTGCTCTGTTGGGTTAGGTATGGTGGTTGAAAAAATATTTATCTTATTTATAACTTGACTTTTGCGAAATTTGGCATTCAGTGCTGGTAATTTCTTCGGTGTGATTATTTAGACTGTTAACAAAACCGTAACCACAGGACTAGCCCTACCACGTGATTTACGTTACTTTTCTCAACGATGTTCTGGAGGATTGGCAGTTGGTTCTGATCATTGGTTAAAACGTTTAAAATAATTTTAATATAGATTATTGGAGATGATTTTAATGTGTATGTTAGGTATCAATTTATTACATTTAGATTATTATACTTAACAAATCGCACTGAAATTTGAATGTAGCTCTTTGGAGGATTCAGATTTCTGGGCCGTTAATTTATGCATTAAATTGCTGTACAGCCAATGAAAGCCATCGACAAAATATCGCGAGAATCACTTGAACGAACGAGCGCGGGAGTTACTTCCATTTCAAACCCCAGATGCAGTCGACGATGTTTTTCTTTGTTGTTTCATTTCATTTTAATGTAGTTTAGGGTTTGTGGCTTTTGTGAATATATAATTTTGTGATAAACTACGATAAGAAACGATGGATTCAACAGAAGAGGACTTATCTGCTCGGGTTTTGTTGAGGAAGGTCCTCCACACAGAGTTACCCAGATCTCCTGTTACCAGAAGGTGAATTTATTTCAAATGTCACTTGCATTTTGTAAACATATAAAACGCCCTGCGTAATTTTATATGTGTTTGCTTGCTTTTAAGTCAGTTTATGCATACATATACATAAACAAATAGTTACTTAAATATATTTTTCACAAAATTATGTACTAAATACAAATATGATATAAGGGGACAGCTATATTATCTGTATACTGGTTGTAGTATTAAGTTTCTATTTAGCATTATCTTTTAAAATCATACAAATTGTGAATTATAACCATTGCAGACAACAATACAAAACTTCCTTAGACTAATAACTTTCTGATATATATAATATTCTGTATTGCTTTTCAATGTTTGTTATGTGTTTCAGTTCAAGCAGTACACGGCGGAGTGTGAGGTTAAAAAATACCACTGGTCTGGAGAGTCCTGGATCTGCCTTACGTCAGAGACTCAAGAAGAAGCTCCATGAGGTATGTGTGGTGTCTAATGAATTATTATATATATACAGCTGCATATTCTACATTATCACAACCTTAATACCTTCCTCTTTTTTTTCAGAGTGCCTCTCTGTCACCCCTCCCTTCACCTAAACGACGGAGGTCAACAGTGGCAAAGACGGACCCTCCTGTCGCTGCCCCGTCCCAACTGTATGACGAGGACATGACGACTCGTGGTCTGCTCAGGGGGATCATTCAGATGGGTGAGTGGGAACTCAGGGTTTCAGGAATGAACTGATTAAAGGCTTAGTTCACCCAAAAATGAAAATAATGTCATTTATTATTCACCCTCATGTCGTTTCACACCCGTAAGACCTTCAGTAATCTTCGGAACACAAATTAAGATATTTTTGTCGAAATCCGATGGCTCAGTGAGGCCTGCATAGCTAGCAATGACACTTCCTCTCTCAAGATCCATTAGTGTACTAAAAACATATTTAAATCAGTTCATGTGAGTACAGTGGTTCAATATTAATATTATAAAGTAACGAGAATATTTTTGGAGCGCCAAAAAAGCAAAATAACGACTTATATAGTGATGGCCGATTTCAAACATGCTTCATGAAACTTCGGAGCGTTATGAATCTTTTGTGACGAATCATGATTCGGATCATGTGTCAAACCACCAAACTGCTGAAATCACGTGACTTTGGTGCTCTGAACTGCTGATTCGACACAAAAGATTCATAACGCTCCGAAGTTTCATGAAGCAGTGTTTTGAAATCGGCCATGTCGTTATTTTGTTTTTTTGGCACTCCAAAAATATTCTCGTCGCTTTATAATATTAATATTGAACCACTGTAATAATTAAATAATAATTTGTTACATTTATATAGCGCTTTTCTGGGTACTCGAAGCGCTTTACACATAGTAGGGGGAATCTCCTCAACCACCACCAATGTGCAGCATCCACCTGGATAGACACTGTACTCACATGAACTGATTTAAATATGTTTTTAGTACATTAATGGATCTTGAGAGAGGAAATGTCATTGCTGGCTATGAAGGCCTCACTGAGCCATCGGATTTCAACTAAAATATCTTAATTTGTGTTCCGAAGATGAACGAAGGTCTTACGGGTGTGGAACGACATGAGGGTGAGTAATAAATGACATTATTTTCATTTTTGGGTGAACTAACCCTTTAATGTCAAGAAACGCAGATGGATGTATTAATAAAGAGAGAGATTCTGAGATATTATAGCTATGGAATACCTGGAAATATCAGGGAATTTTTCATTTCCAAACATGGAAAAGCCATGGAAAGTACAAATATTATTTATATACTATTAGAACTGCACGACTAATCATTAAAAGATCGCGATCTCGATTCAAACACCCACACAATCTCATTCCTAAATGGCAATGTCTTTTAAACTTTGACAAAATCACAGCAGAACAAACAAATCTGCATGCACTATTACAGTAATTATTAATATTTTGAATTAGCTTTAATTTTAGTTCATGTTTTAGTAATTTTGTAATGTGCTTTTGTCATTTTTATTAAATTTTGTTTTGTTTGTCTTTGTCAACTTAAACCTATTTTATGGCAACTTTTCAAATTTTTATTTGTTATTCATCTAATATTTATAATTTACTTAGTTTCAGATTTATTCAAATAAACAAATTTTTAATAGTTTTACAACACTGGAATATACTCAATACTAGGTTGAAGTTTGTTTGCCTTTTAGTTGCAGTATTTAGTTCACTTGAGCTGTCTTTGTAAGTTTACACACTATTTCAGGATGTTTCTGGATACACCGTCCAGTACCTTAATTAATTTAAAATGTTTATTTTTAATGATTAACATAATTATTTATATACAATTATCTTTACTAATATAGTGAGATATTTTTGTTATATATATTCTTATATTATTATTTTTTTATTTATATATATATATTTATTTTATTTTTATGTAGCCTAAATAATAGACAGTCTTTGACTAGTTACAAGTTTTTAATGCTTACCTATTATCAATGTATAAATAACTAATACCTGAATAATCAGAAGATGACGGTACTAATGTGACTGTATTGATAATTCATTTAGCAAAATCTTAAAAAACTTTGCATCAAATATTATTAAAAAAAAAATTTGAAGCAGAAAACCCGTTTTTGATGTTTCACCCATGTGTGTTTCAGAAACCGAAGCATCGCTGCTGATGTCGGGTCAGCCTGCACTGCAAGAAGCAGAACCGAATCCAGCCGAGTCCAGTGCCGGAGAGAGAACGTTAGTAGCTCTCCAGTCTCGTGTAATTTGTAGTTCTCGACACGTTGTGTTCATGTGTCTGTGTTTTCCTCAGTGAAGGTCTGTCTGGAGTGGAGCTGTCTGATCTGACTCTGAACACTGAACCCCTGACGCATGTGGTCAGAGGATTGAGCCGCAGGAAACCACAGCGTGCCTTCAATGTGTCTGCGTTGGAGAGACAGTTTGATCAACTGCCAGGTGCTCCACCCATTCTCACCTGTTATACACCT
The DNA here is from genome assembly GCA_003731715.1 of Anabarilius grahami. Lineage (NCBI taxonomy): Eukaryota > Metazoa > Chordata > Actinopteri > Cypriniformes > Xenocyprididae > Anabarilius > Anabarilius grahami. Next base: position 1,329,520 of record RJVU01061862.1, on the reverse strand, counting down.
GTTTCCTTTGATTCTGTTTGCAAGTTTGTCTGTGTTTAGAATTGAAAACGGGCGTACTGCATGTGTTAGCGATGCACCGGTCGACCGGCCATCAGTTATTTTTTTTATTTATTTTGGCTGATCTCTGTTCTGGACTTGCACACAAACTGCATTGCAATCATTTCCCAAAAATGTCATTTGTGTGGAAATATTACAAAGTCTGTAAACAGGACATTAACACAGGCTGAAGACGGACACAAGGAGACAAAATTCTGTACCAGGCGCAGCTAGCTGTTTGCAACGCTCAAAATATTGGAACAAAAATATAAATATTGAATCGGGGGTTTATATGAATGTATCTCTGAAGGGAACTGTCTTCAGAAATTTTTTTATGGCATTTTCTTTTCCTATAGTTAGTGTTTAGAAGCAGCGCTGGTTTGTTTACAGTGGTAACCAAGGCAATGCTATACCGCTGCTGTTCTATAAACGCCACCTACTGACAGAGAGTGAATTTACATATTCATTCAGTCTGTCTGCTGTTTTTGTTTTGTGCAGGTATGTTTTATGTAGCATCATTTCACAGTCAGACCATTTTGTTTTTGCTTTAAATCTTCAAATTATACAAACTAATTTAAATCAAAAACAACTGCTCATGCAGAGCAAATAAATGACAAAAAATTAAAATTGGTATCAGAATTGGCCCATTTGCTTGTAAAATATCAGCAATCGGAATTGCCTATGAAAACTCCTGATCGGTGCGTCCCTAGCATATGTATCAGAATATCGGCACATGATAAAGCATCATCTAACCTTTTTCTATGTTCTCAGACAACGCAGAGGACGTCTCGCATGTCTCTCACAGAGGTGATGGCCCTCAAGAGAAATCAGATGCATCTCATGATTTGGATTTGTCTGCTGGCTTAAAGAGGTAAATAGACTGGCCTGGTCACTAAAACTGGCCATGGAAAGTAAATAAAATTGCTAAATTGTAATTAAATTTATTAGGAACTGTATGGGAAGTACATGGTTGAAACTGAATTGTAAGAGATGATTGATTGAGGCATTTTGGGTGTGATTCATTCAAGTTTATTTTCTGTCAGTGGGTTGAACCTGACCTTGAAGACCCCATTTGTGGAGAAGCGCACCAAGAGGGCGGGGCTCCAGCGGAAGGTGTCCAATCGGAGGGTGCTGTCTGTGGATTCATTTGACGAGGCCGTTCAGAAATGCTTGGAGCAGGGCCTTAACCAAGGTTTATATACACTAGGGCTGCACAATTAATCGAAATAAAGCCAAAATCGTGATATGGCTTAGCGTGATCATCAAATCACAATGGCATTCTTTTACACGAGAGCAGCTCATGATGAGGTGTTTAGTTTTTATTTTGTAGCAGTAATAATACTAATTATTGTTACATAATTATTACTATTATTAAAGTCATATTGATATATGATGATAATTTCTGGCCAAATTTTGCAGCCCTACAAACAAGCACAGCAAACCTGGAGTTTTTTTTTTGTTCTTCACATTTTAAATTGCAATGACAAGTTTTATCGGAAAAATAACAATTAGATTAACCCAAAATCGTGAAGCCCTAATATACACAGAGTCTGATATTATGCATCCATCTCATTTGTTCTGTATCTAAAATGGTTTCTCTGTCCTTTAGATGTTCACTCTCTAGTTCAGGATGGAAAAACTCTAGAAGATTCTTCATGGCAGAAGTTCACGCTCGGCCTCAGTGATGTCACAGAGCTTTACGTCCACCCGAAAAAAGATGACGCAGTAGGGCCGTCTGCAGAGATGGAGAGGGAACATGGGCTTGAGACAGAAAAAGATGACAAAGAGGATAATTTGAGCGAAATTCCTGATGTTAGGGATTCAGAGCTTTTAATTCAAGAAGAAAAAGACCATGAGATTGAGGCACCATCACAGGAAGAGGAAGAGGTGGTGCCTTCATCCCATGAAGGAGGAGATGATGTGTTTTTGAGTCCTGGAGATGATATTGTACTTGCTCCAACACAGGCAATGACAGAATCAGTTTCTGAATCTCAGTATGTGGAGCTTCAAGATCGGGAGTCAATTGTGGAAGTTGAGTATGGGAACGTTGTGGAAGTTGAGTATGAGGAGGTTGAGGAAGTTGAGGATGAGAACGTGGAGGAAGTTGAGGATGAGAACATGGAGGAAGTTGAGGATGAGAACGTTGAAGATGAGAACGTGGAGGAATTTGAGGATGAGAACGTGGAGGAATTTGAGGATGAGAACATGGAGGAAGTTGAGGATGAGAACGTGGAGGAAGTTGAGGATGAGAACGTGGAGGAAGTTGAGGATGAGAACGTGGGGGAAGTTGAGGATGAGAACGTGGAGGAAGTTGAGGATGAGAACGTGGAGGAAGTTAAGGATGAGAACATTGTGGAAATTGAGCATGAGGATACTGAAGATGAGAACATTGAAGAGAACCCAGACGCATTGCATAATCCAGAGCGAATAACTCGCAGAGCTCACCGCTCAGAGGGAAGAGAAGCTGTCTTGGAAGTGCCGGCCTCCACGAGAGTCACAAAGAGTTTTGGAGCTGGACTGAATCCCAGAGAGAAAGGTGAGGACAATGAGACTGCCTGAAATGACAAAATCACAGGCTAAAATGAGTTTGGGGTCAGTAAGATTTTCTAAAGATGCATTTATATTTTTAAAAAATACTGAAAAAAACAGCAATATTGTGAAATGTTAATACAAATTCAAAAAACTTTTTTATTTTAATATATGTTAATTTATTGCTGTGATCAAAGGCAAATTTTCAGCATCATTACTTCAGTCTTTAGTGTCACATGATCCTTCAGAAACCATTCTAATATGCTGATTTGCTGCTCAAGAAACACTTCTTATTACCATCAATGTTGAATGCTACTCAATGCCAAATATCGACCAATAATTGTTGGATTTGATAAAGTTTGTAAGGTTCCTGGCATCAAATCTTTGGAAGACATTCAGGATTTTGATTATGATTAAATAGAAATTATACGCCCCCAAAATGTCACGTTAAAAACCAAACTGTGCTCTGTTGCTTTACACGGAATTATCTCTTCCTGTTTAAGTGGGCAGTTCTTTAATGGTAATGACTAAAATTCATTGATAATTCAGAGTTTGTTTGTTTGTGTTTCTGCTCAGATCATCTGTATTTTGTTGACGGGAGCAGAGAGAGTTTGCAGGACGTTCCAGATGAAGAAAGAGAACAAGCGGGCAGCCCTGTGGCAGAGGTCACCACACCTGAGCAGAAGTCGTTGCAACATGAGGCTAGTCTGGCTGAGGAAGATTTGCCCGAGCTTGCAGAGCATCATAATGCCCCAGAGGAAGTGAACCAGTTTGAGGAGGAGGAGGAGCTGATGGACTCTGAGCCAGCCAATCAGAGCCCTGAACCTCCACAGGAAGAGGAGGAGGAAGAGGATGATGACGACGACGCTCTTAGTGCAGGTGACACCCGCTTTCATATGCGTCTTAGTTGTCCAATTCATCTTAGCAAATCAGTTCATTTGAATGAATTTCGGTGAAATGGTTCAACAACCAGTGCTTTAAAAATGTGCACAGATGCCTTTGTTCTTGTACTAAAATAAGGAAATTCTATATATATAATATGTATATATAATAAATATTGATTGTTAAATGTTTTCTTACAATTTTTGAGTGAATCGTTCGACTCAGTCTTATCAAATCATTTAAAAGAATCAGTTGTTGATGTGCTTGCAAATCAGATTTAGCTAGTTTACTTTTGCATGGTGTATTTTCTTTTATTTCAGAACTCTCCATGAAAACACCTGCTTTTGTAAGACAGAAGAGAGTGTTCGCAAGTCCTAGTGCACAGGCCACACCCGCAGTCCTTAAAGAAGTGAATGCTGGGTATTTAGCAAAAACATTCCTCTTCTAGTTGTTTGTTTTATAGTGTATCCTAATACATATTTAAAACCCATTTATCTCAGTTCCGCCCCACAGGTTGCCAAACGAGCCCCCAGAAAGAAGCGTCAGACGGGGGCTGATGTTCTTCCCAAGAGTTACGTCATGAGCATGTTCAAGCATTTCGCCAAGACCAAGGTGGCCAGTGATGTCTACCCTGCCATTAATGAAATGTAAGTGCTCAGGGAGGGATTAATTCTACTATGCAACATGAACATTTTAAGTTATGTCTCCTGCAATGTTTCTCTCTGTGCTTTTTTTTTTATTCCTCTTAGTCTTAAGAAGTACTTTGAACGGCTAGCAGATGATCTGGAAGTATACGCTACTCATGCCAAACGTAAAACCATTGAGGTTGAAGATTTTGAGCTCCTCATGAGAAGGTAAACATTAAAAAGGATGATGTTTAAAGGTGCCATCGAATGGAAAATTAAAGGGGCCGCGCGCTGAATCGGCGCATTTCTAATGATGCCCCAAAATAGGCAGTTAAAAAAATGTATAAAAAAAAATCTATGGGGTATTTTGAGCTGAAACTTCACAGACACATTCAGGGGACACCTTAGACTTATATTACATCTTGTAAAAAAACGTTCGATGGCACCTTTAAGAAATTTCAACTTTCTTTGGTGTGTAATGTTGCTGTTTGAGCATGAAAAAGGTCTGCAAAGTTACAAAGTATAAAGTCACTGTTTCTGAACTCCCTGAAACACCTCCATTATAGGTTTGAGTCATTTCTTCCAGGAATGAATGTCACAATATTCCTCATTTAAATAACTCCTGCCCAAGGTATACGCCAAAAAAAGAGGTGGGACCTGGTTGAGTGAGTTAGTAGTGTGTTGAAACTTGTGGTTCTGGTAAGGGGCGTGACATTTTTCAGATACGCTCTAAGTGGTTGACCAATCACAGCACACTAATCCAGCCGACTAATCAGAGCACATTATGCTTTTCGGAGGGATGGGCTTTTAGAGACAGGAAAAAAATGTGTTTTGAACATTCAAGCATGTTCTGTAGACCCCTCAAGACTTTGAAAAATGGCATATGTTTTTGTAAACTTTTGCAGACTTTTCCACTCTTAGTCATATTGGCTATGTTTAGCTTGCTAAACTACTTGTTTCTGTTGTTTTTCTCAGGCAGGGCTTTGTGACGGATGGTACGCCTGTGAATCTACTGATAGAGAAATATCTTCCACTCGAGTATCGTAAACTTCTCATCCCGGTGGCCACCAGCGGAAATAAAGTCATCCCAACACAAAGAAGGTGAACATGCAGACGTGATGTCCTCCTTAAACACTGGAGTAGACGGCTGTGCATGTCTGCATGTGCTCTTGTAAATATGTTTATATGTTAAAACATAAATGCCTTGTTTTGTAAATAAAGATTTGTGTAATATATATCTGTTATTTGTTTTTTGCAGCACCATTAAGAAAACCAATAAACTTTCAGTTCATTACATTTTTAGCCATTTATGTATATTTTCCAAATCGTTTTTCAAAACAGACATTAAAAACCGCATGGACTTGAAATTGATTGTGCATGATTCATCCATGCACAGAAAGCTATCCTCAAAATAATTTGCCTCAAAAATGTTACTGCCATGGAAAAATACAAACATCATTCTGATTCTGTGTTGGAAATTATTCAAAATGCACTAGTTGGAATAGCCCTTTTCCAAAAAACCCTTTTCTAGCTTTATTTACCAATTTTGCCTTAAAACATCAAACTAATGAAAGAAAAAGCAACAATTGGCGAAAAGCAAACACAGCACCTCACCCAAAACACTAGCCTGGATGCCAGCCGAACTTAGCCCCGCCCACAACATTTTGAGGTCGGGGAGTTCGGTCTGGACTCGATCCGTAGAGGAGTAATTATGCCCAAACAGAAACTGTTCAGACCAATCACATTGTCAGGGCGAGGATTGACAGATTATCACCAGAATTGTAATCAGCCACGTCATCAAAGAGCGCTTGGGTTGAATTAGTTTACAACAATGATGGCTGGTGTTGAAGAACCTGAAGAACTGAGATGTGTAGATACCGCCATCGCGTCCGTTATAGACAACATCGACAGCGCATTAATTTTAAAAGAGGAACAGAGGACCGCCATCAAGGCATTTGTTGGTGGGAAAGATGTCTTTGCTAGCCTGACGTGGTCATACTCAATTTGTGTGCAGTTGAGTTCTGTTGACAACTATGCGTCGCTCAACACACGTCACTTACTCTGTAGCTCTGATTGGTTGTAGGTCTATCCAATTGAGGTCTTTCCTGGATCGGTTGAAATACGCCCCCATAATCAAAGCCCAATGGAGCAGTATCAGACTCATATTCGAACTAGAATTGAGTATGACCACGTCAGGCTACCAAAACACCATACCTACTGTGAAGCATGGTGGTGGCAGCATTATGTAGTGGGGGTGTTACTTTTTAGTGGGGACTGAGCGATTGGTCAGGATTGAAGGGAAAAGCTTGAGCAGTTCTGGAATTCAAGGAAGAACGGGCAAATATTCCCCAATCTAGGTGTGCAAAGCCAGTTCAGACATATCCAAAGAGATTAATGGCTGTAATTAAAGCAAAAGGTGGCTTTCTGTTTATTCTAGTTTTTCCAGTTTATATATATGTAAGCAATAAGGTACGAGAGGCTGTGCTGTACTCCGCTTCGAGTCGTGCCTAACAACACCCTTCAGCCGTGACTTATTCATGATACAGCACTAGCCTCGAATACCTTATTGCTTTTATAAAACGGTTACCACAGAATACAAATATTAAAGCCAAAAATATCAATGCAACTTTCATGAAGTAAACTTTCAATAAAGAATTCCTTCCACCGGAAAAAATAGTCCCTGACCGTGAACAGCAACAGAAGTTACATTATTACGCCATTAGATGGCGGCAAAGACTCTTTATGAGTGTGTCGGTCAGTAGCGAAAACATTTACATTGAAAAGACTGAATTGTTGTGAACACGGAACAAGACAAAACTGACAAATGCTTTGACTAGCGCTGTCAGTCACGGGAAAACCCCTTAAATGTTAAAAGGACAAGATAATACAAAGGACATTTAAACAGATTTTTTATTATGAACATAGGACCGACCTGAAGGAAAATGCTAAATCTGAATGCAGGTAATAAACTCACTCACTCGATCTCTTTCTCCCAATACTCTTCTGCATAATACTGTAAGTTTCAATGAACAAAATCAACTGGTTGCTAAGGGTGTTGTGTAGTGATACACAGAACCGTTGGGTGAAGCAGTCATAGCCGTGTTTTATCGTGAATAAAACAAAACAGCTATTGACCAATCAGAATCAAGTATAGAAACTAACGTACTAAAGTTTTATATATATATATATATTCAGAACTTGCCGTTTTCTTTTTCTTTTTTTTCTTGTAAGGCACAGTTTGTAAATAAAGCTGGAAAAGGGTTTCTTTGGAGTGGGTTTTGATTTCAGGCTGAAAAAATTTTACTATTTCAAAGAGGTGTGATCATTTTCTATAGGCACTGTATAATTTTACTTTTGTTCTGTAAATAAAATTATTAATATTAATAAATACTTGTTTGTATTTTACAGTGCAATAGTATAATTTCAGTATTTCTGTATTTACTTATTTTTAACATTCAATAAAATATTTTGAATAATAATTGTATATTCATATTGAATAGGAATAACAAGTTTTTCTTCTTTTTGTCCTTAACTGATCAATTGCCTGATTATGCCCAACCCTATCTCTTCTGTCACTTGGAACGTCACAGATTATTAATGTTAAATTGTAGACGTATTACTGTTTGAAGTAGTCAGAATTTTTACTATGATGTGCTGCCTTCTGTACATTCTGTCACTCCTTATATTTGAGTCATAAAGACTAATATAATATGCAAAAATACCAGATCTAGACATATGTTTGCGTATAGTGTCCACTAGGTGGCAGTCACACTCCATCACAGAGGAGGTTAATAGGCGTGATAATGGTGTCTGTTACAGGCTTTGGAGTTATACACCAGCATTTTTCATTATAAAATGGATAAATCCGATCTTAAATGCTAATTGGTCAATACGATGTTGCAAAATATCTAGTATAGACTATATCACTACACAGCACTAGAAGAGACCAGCTATTAGCCTCAGTTGAAGTTCTTAAATCAGATGTATGACATTAATATTTTTATTTTGCATAGGCTATTATATAAAAGCAATAAGACGCACAAGACAATATTATGTGAATATAGTTTTGGCTGATTAGAAGTGCACATTTTGAAATTTTAAATCTTTAATTATTCAAACATGTTCATTTAAGCTATCCAGCCAAACCAGCCTCTTGTTCATTATTGTTAAATAATCACTTTAATATGGTGTAATGGTGTATAGAAGAGTTTGGGAGTTTGGGTGAATTTCTTAATCATTCCCTCCAGCATTTTTCCTTTTGCTAATGACCGAAGCAGACGTGTATGTGTGAGTTTTACAAGGCCAAGTCTGTTTTTGAGATTTGCGGGCCCAGACAGATGCTGGATTCCTGTTTCTTTCTAAAACTCTCAATATCTCTTGTCTTTATTTGCTGTCAGACTGGATTTAGATCCAAATCTTTCAATTCCAGGTCCGGCTCATTTTTCACACCGTTCTCATTGTGGTGTCGCTATAGATTGAGCCGACTATCCAGATGTTGGGTCCCTGTGGCCCTCAGGGGCCCCAACCTCCTCCTCCTCCTCTCCTCCTCCTGCTTGCAGTGACCCTTCCACATTCTCTACAGTATGAGTCAGCACTGCAGCCGCTCCAGCAAACTCCATCTATCATGTTAAGTTTCATTACAATGTAGCACTTAAACCAAACATTGCTTGAAAACGAACCTCTGACAAGCCAATCTGTTCTCTGTCTCCTTCATAAAACCACAAACGTGGGTCACACAGCGCCGCAGCAGCCAGAACGCTCACGTCATCTAGTGCATGACTCACCGGGTGAGAAATGATCCTCAATGTGGCTGGATCTGCGAGGGAACACGTGTGTGAAATTAGCTGACTTATTGTTTAAGATGAGATTTTCAGCGATGAAAATGAGTGATGTGAAACAAGAGTGCTGTTGTTGTGAAATCAAGTCAACCTGAACATCAACATTGGCCCGATCTATTTTCTTAAAACAGTTATTCTAAAGAAAAAGGTTGTCTTTCAAGTGTTACAGCTTGCTCCGCCTCTGAAACAAATTTCTTTTCAGCTGACATCATCAAGCCCTCTTATTTTTTTAGCCCCTCCCCTTCAACTACCTGCCATTAACCATCTAATAAGTTCCTGATGGAAAAACATTAAGTTCTTGTTGATAAAAAAATAAATCTCACATTACATGAGAGTAAAATAGCTTGCAGACTGAAATCTTTTTTGTTTGGTCATCTGATCTTACACATAGTGGGCACTACTGAGGGGACCAATCTTATGTAGACTAACTGCATTCCATTCAGGAGTTATCATCCCTATTCTCTGTTCCCTTTAAAGGCTCCACAGAGGTTGAAGGGTGCATGGGCTTATTTGAAATAGCATACTGAATATATCTTTATATGGCAGAAACGTAACGGTATGCTAATATGCTATTCCGAATTGAAAACCCCTACAAAATTACTGCCGTGAGTGTCTCCCTTCAAAGTGCCCTGCAAAAGGAACGCACTGTAAGAAGCTGTTCACACAGAACGTCTTTTTGTATTCCACTGCGCTGTTTTTACATTGTTTTGTGGATAGATTCAAATGAAATGTAAACGCGCTAGGTTAGAGGAACTTGTTTGACTGTTGGGCTCGCGTCCCGCGAATGACGCCATCGTTCTCTAGACCTTACGCTTTTTTCAATCCACTACTACACTGTCAAAGTCCCTTTAAGACAAGTAATTTCACTTGGCAGCCATCTTTGAAACGCCTCTCGGGCATCCAAGTGCATCTCTTTGAATGGGGAAACATCAAATTCTCCAAAGCTGTTCACCAAGCTTTCGATTAAATTTCATATATGAAATCACCAATGAAATCTGACAACAACTGTCTCATAAATTTTGTTTCTAAACACTTGAATCATGACAAAAAAAGTGAATTTTTCAGGCTGGATCAATCTAATGCGCATGCGCAGTCCTAAATGCGCGTCTCCTGTGTCTCATTTCGGAGGCGCGCGCCTGACTGTTTCTATAGGAACCGGAGCTTCTAACGGCCGCTGCAGTGACGCGATGTGGCTTTACCAGTCGGCGATTGGCTCTTATTTAGAAGGCGGGACTTATTTCTGTGTCTGTCTCGCAAAAACACGTTGTGAATGGCCTCTTGGTACTAGGCCACTGATGTGACGGAACATTTTGTTGGTCACTTGAGCTGCGTCCAAAATCGCGTACTGTTGAGTAGGTACTACATTTGAATTTAAATTTACTTCACGACCTTTGAAAAAGTACGTTCTACATAGTACGAATGCGTGTAGTATGAATGTATTCTGACGTACTACATCCACCATGTTGTTCCTGTCACATGACCTACCAGCATCAGTTAAGTCCCTTCAACTCCATTTACAAATCCTCTGCCATGGCCTCATGGGATAGTAAAGTGTCCATCGTGTGCGCACTTCAGAATCTCACCGGAAGTAGTAAGTCATCAGGGTACTTTTCGCCTACTGTGTCTCGAACACTATGAATTTGGACATACTACTCTGTTCACATACTGTTTTTCGCGTGCTATATTGTAGAGAAGTATTGAATTACAGACGCAGCTTTGGTTTCTATGAAGCCATGCCAGTTAGGCCCGCCCATCGTGGAATCTCATTTCGCTTCATAAAGCTGAATATTCAATATTTTGTTTGTTAACACTTAGGCTGCATCCAAAATCGCATACTCTCTTAAGTAGGTACTTATTTTGAATAAGTAATTACTTCACGACCTCTAAAAAAGTACTGTACTATGTTCTCTTAGCATTGGTGTGTGTAGTATGTAATTTGCCGGAAGTATAACATTCGCCGTGTTGTCATTATCATGTGACCACTAGCATCAGTTGCGTTGCTTCACTGCCATTTACAAATCCTCTACTGTGGCCTCATGGGATAGTAAAGTGTCCGTATGCGCCACTCAGAATCTGTGCCGAAGTAGTAGGTCATCCGGGTACTTTTCGTCTGCTCTTTTATGAGTACTGTGAATTCGGACATACTTCTTTCGTCCCTTTTTTTTTTTTTTTGCCCTACTATATAGTAGGGAAGTATGCATTTCTGGATGCAGCCTTTGTAGCACATAAAATAGCATATACATGGTTTGTAGGCAAGTACAGACTGAAGATTTGTTGCTGTAGACAGTCTTGTGTGACATTTTATGACATTCTCTATTGGTGAGGGGTGACATCAGCCTAAAGCTTTTTTTGGGACATTGTTGAAAAGACATTTTGTCCAGCTATCTGTCATAAATCTCAAACGGTCGACTTATCCAAAACAAACAAGTGAAGCTCAAGCAGAGTTGTGGGGTCTCTCATCCAGCACTGGTCACTAGGCGCGGATGTTTTCGTGTTGGTCTGTATCTGTTTTTGCAGTGTTGTGTGAATGTTTTCCGCTTTTCTGGCTGCAGGGGAAGTTTCCGTGTTTCTGGCACTTTTTCTCGTCCATTCCTGCCAGAACTTGGACCCTGTGGACCCGAACCAATTTCATCATCAATGTGTGACTGAGTCACACTGCTACTCAGCAAAGAGAGTGAGAGAAAATCTGCTCTGCCAAAAATACATGAATACTACACACCAGATGGAAATAAAGTGAACAGTAAATAGCAAAACAGAACAAAAGAAAAAAAAAGATTTAGAAGGGTCAAGAAAAGTCTTGCTTTCTGGTCTGGTCTTATAGTCAGACCTTTGCACACAGGCAAGTACCACTCGTGTTTTCTTCAGAAAATGTAATCTAGTTATTCATACTATCCTCCGGCAATATTAGCTAATATATACTAATGGTTTAAAATGGCTTTAATTACACACACACTATTTTTTCCTACATTTCTGGCAAACGGGCCATGACATTTAAAATCCCAAGTCTCAAAAGCCACAAAAACGAGTAATTTCCAGGTTTACCATAGCACAATGTGGCCTCTGTTCTCCGAGTTCACTTTGTAGTGTCCCGACATATTTCGTCTTTATACATTACGTTTCCTCTCATAAAGATGCCATGGTCCAGATTCCCTCTCACTGGTCCTAGTCCGGAACGTTCTTTACCATTTTGAGGTTTATGCCTCTTTATAGGAAAAGTTCACTTAAAAATGTCCATTCGGTCAATATTTATGTCTTTCCAAACCTGTATGACCTTGTTTCTTTCATGAAAAATAAGAGAAATTCTGGATATGGTCACTGTTTTCCACGTAATTACAATGGAGACCGGATCTTTCAAGAACCAAAAAATTATGCATAAGTACTTTAAAAATATATTTAAATAATCATAAAAGTGCTCCGTATGATTAATGCACTATATTTAAAGTCTTTTGAAGTCATAAAATAGCTTTGTGTGAGGAACAGACTGAAATGTTAACAATTTTTCATTGATAATCTGCCTTTGCAGTCGGAATGAGTCAGTGAGTTGAATTCGAGAACTGCATCAATCTGATTTATAAACAAATGGTTCAGGCAAGTTTCATGGATCGGATCAACCAATTTGATAAATTGGACATCACTACTCTTATCCTGAATGCATCCATCCCACATATCAAGATTTTCAGTGAGTAATGACTTTTAATCTGCTCTTCACAAAAGACATCATATGCCTTTGAATGGACTACTTTTATGATGCTTTTTGTCATTTTGGATTTCATTCTCCCCAGTCCTCATTCACATTCACTGTATTGAAAACAAGATATTCATCAAAAATTCATCTTTTGTGTGCCACAGAAGAATAAAAGTAATTCCAGTTTGGAACAACATGAGGGTGAGTAAATGGTGACAGAACTTTTATTTTTGGGTGAATTATCCCTTTAAGAGGTTAATGACATCTTGGAGTGTTTCAGTGTTTATGTGTGTGTTTCAGACCACAGTATCTGTATCATCATATCTTGCAGTAGACAGTCAGGCCACCTCTAGCATACTGAGCGGTCCTGGCCAATGACCACATCCCCCCACCCCCTTTCAGAAAGATGGGGTGATGGATGGAAAGTCAGGATGATGCCTGTTTTTCCTCTATTTCACTCTCTCCGCACCATGTTTTCCCCCCTCCCCTCGTCTTTCTTTCATGTCCTGCTGAAGATATACAGCTTCCTGCCTGAATGCACACGTGGAACTTCTCTCATGTTCTTTTTCCTTCTATCCCTCTTTTTCCTGTCTTATATTCTATTTCCTGTCCTTATTCCTTCCCTTTCTTGTTCATGTCTTCCTTTTTAGCATTTCATTTTCATCTATCCACAAAGATTCTCTCTCTCTCTCTCTGTGCGAAACAGTGCCTTCACAGTTAATTTGATATGTTTGGAATGGCATACTAACTACTATTTTTGAAAAAAAGAGTATGTAGTATGCATACTGTGCACAGTGTTTGCTGTATGCATGGAATACTATGTTTACTAGTATGTTCAGTATACAACAGAGAAAACGTACTCAGTTACTAACGTAACCTGGGTTCCCTGAGATACGGGAATGAGTACTGCATCGCTAGACGCGGTGGGAAAAACCCAATTCAGAAATTACTGAAGCCTTTTTCTATCACAGCAGTGCATCTGCACTGCCGTTGGTTCAAAAAATTTACAGAAATGAACCAATGACGGCACGGCGGAGCTGTGCGAGCCTATGGCGAAGCAACGCGCCAGAGCCTGCCAAATTGGGTGGGGCATCTGGCTATATAAGCAGGCGCTCGCCATAGGATCACTGGCTCATATTGACTGAAGCGACGACAGAGTCATGCAGCATCATAGCACGGTTAGCTATGCAGTACTCGTTCCCGTATCTCAGGGAACCGAGGTTACATTAGTAACCGAATATTTTCCCTTTCGATACTTTACTCGTACTGCGTCGCTAGACACGGTGGGGAACCTATTCAATCTCACCGTGCTATGGTAGATAAACGACTTATAAGTAATTGTCCAGGGCGTCCAGAAGGGGCCCCGTAGATCAACTACAATGAAGCAGGCCATAGCCAGAGAGAAGGTAAAGAACGGGCTAACTCACAGAGGTCGAGCCCGGCCTCATATAATCGTTCTAGAGCTTCCCACAGCCTCGGAACTAGATAGGGCCGAGAGCGTGAGCCTGCAAAGCAGGGATGTCCAGGTTGAAAAACCTGACAAATGTGGACGGCAAGAACCAGCCAGCCGCCACATAAATTTCTGCAATGGACACACCACTGGACAACGCCCAGGATGAGGCCATGCCTCTCGTAAAATGTGCTCTGACCCCGAAGGGGCATTGAAGGCCCAAGGAGGAGTATGCAAGAGCTATTGCGTCAACTATCCAACAGGATAGTCTTTGCTTTGTGACCGAAAGCCCCTTGGTGTGGCCACCAAAGCATACAAAGAGCTGCTCCAACTGCCTAAAGGAGGCAGAGCGGTCAATGTAGATTTTTAATACCCTGACAGGACAGAGCAGATTTAGCTTCTGGTCCTCCTGCGAGGGAGGGAGCACAAAGAGCGTGATTACTTGTGCTCTGAACGGAGTAGGTACCTTAGGTACGTAACCATGCCTGGGTTTCAGGACGACCTTAGAGTCGTTAGACCCGAATTCAAGGCAGGAGGGGGCTCACAGCGAGCGCCTGTAAATCTCCAACTCGCTTAACCGATGCCAATGCTAATAGCAGAGCGGTTTTGAGCGATAGGGGTCAAATATCAGCGGATTGCAGTGGTTCAAAGGGGGAGCTTTTAAGCGCCCTCAGAACCGTTGACAGATCCCACATAGGGACAGAAAAAGGGCGAGGGGGGTTCAACCTCCTAGACCCTTTTAAAAATCGAGCAACGAGATTGTTCCTATAGGAGCGTGAAAAGCTGCTATGGCCGCCATATAGACCTTAAAAGGTGGAGGGGGTGCGACCCTTATCCAACAGCTCTTGAATGAAGGACAACATCGAAGATATGTCGCATGTGGGTGGATCTTCACCTCAATTTGTGCACCAAGTGGTGAAAACTGACCATTTGAGAGCGTAGAGGCGCCTTGTGGATGGGGCTCTAGCCTGAGAAATGGTATTTAAGACACCCTCTGGGAGGTTCATAGGTTCCCATCGAGAGGCCATAAGTGTAGGGCCCACAGCTCAGGCTGTGGGTGCCATTTCATCATGTTCACCTGAGAGAAGAGGTCCCGTCTCAGGGGAATGGGCCACGGAGCTGCCGTGAGCAGCTGAGACATCTCTGAGGACCAGCGTTGGTTTCTCCAGAGCAGGGCCACTAGAAGAACCTTGTGTTTCTGTTCCCTGATTCACCTGATAACCTTAGGGATCAGGGCGATCGGGGGAAAGCGTAAAAAGAGAAGGCTGGGCCAATCGTGGGCCAGCGCATCCCTTTCCTTCAAAAAATAGACTGGTCAGTGAGAGTTGTCTTTTGAGGTGAAGCGGTCGACCTCTGCCTCCCCGAATATCTCCCATATTCTCCAAACTGTCTGGGGGTTGAGCATCCACTTGCCAGAGGGGACGTTGCTCCAAGATAGCATGTCTGCTCCCCGGTTCAGTTTGCCTGGCACGTACGCTGCTTTCAGAGAGCGCAGGTGGCAATGTGCGCACTCCAGAAGGCTCTTTGCCATTGTGAAGAGGCGTGGGGAGGAAAGGCCGCCCTGGCGATTTACATAGGATACTACCGTCATGTTGTCTGATCGGACTAAGACTTGGCATCCTTCTAGATGTGGTAGGAAGGGCTGTAAGGCCTGCCATACTGCCAGCATTTCCAGGCAGTTGATGTGCAGCTTTGTCTCTTCGCTCGACCACGTGCCAAAGGCTGGTCTGCCATCGCACAGGGCTCTTGTTCATTTTTAAGGCGGTCGTCAGCTGCTGTATAGCCAGGACACGTTCTGGCGAGGCTACAGCTCTCATTTGGGTTGAGTCGTAGACAGCCCCCAAAAATGATATTCGTTGGCTGGGAATCATCAAGCTTTTGGCATAACTGACCCTGAGCCCCAAGCGCTCTAAGTGGCTGAGGAGGAAAGATCTGTGGGATAGTAGCTTGGCCTCTGACTGGGCTACACAAGCCAGTCGTCGAGGTAATTCAGAATGCGGATTCCCATCTGTCTCAGAGGGGAAAGAGCCGCATCTATGCACTTTGTGAAAGTGCAGGAAGCCAGGGACAGCCCAAACAAAAGGATGTCTTGAACCATGTATTGATATGCCACTTCCTCAAAGGCGAATCTCAAGAAGCACCTGTGATGGGGGGATATCTGGATGTGAAAATAAGCATCCTTCAGATCCAGAGAAAAGAACCAGTCCCCTTGGCGTATTTGTGAGAGGATCTGTTTCACAGTAATCATTCTGAATGAGCGCTTTATCAGGGCCCGGTTCAGATGTCTGAGGTCGACGATGGGTCTGAGACCACGTCCTTCTTTGGGTCGTGGAAGTAACGGCTGTAGAAGCCTGACTCGCTCTGAGCTGGAGGAACCACTTCTATGGCTCTTTTTGCCGGCATTGTGTTCACCTCGGAGTGCAGGACGTGAATGTCCTCGTTCTCCATGGAGGTGAGGACCATGCCATTGAATAATGGGGCCCTTTGAGCGAACTGGATTACATAACCTCGTTTTATTATACTCAATAGCCATTTTGACACTCCGGGTATAGCCAGCCAGGCCTCGGGCCCATGTGACAAAGGGATAAATTGGTTTGAGCGATGGGTCGCTGCGAGGGGATCCGACGCTCGTGATATGTTTGTTTTATCTTGTTGCTATAACAGCGATTAGTTGCATGGGCGCAGGAACTTGAGTGAACCAAGTGCTAACAAACACATTGTCTCCAGCACCCGGAACTGAACAGGGTGTTAGGTGGCATAAAAATTCATGAAGAAAAGCTCTTTAGAGAAAATAGTTATATGAGTCTTGACTTTTGATATGCTTTTTTAAAAAGTTAAGGTGTTTTTTTTTTTTTACACACAACTGGACTAAAAATGCAAAATCACAGTTCTCATTTCCAAGATAATATTGCTGACAGCACTTGCTGAATTAACAACGTGCAACATGATGAGATCATGTGTAAGCCATTTAGTATACGCACTACTGTTAAAAAGTTTGGAGTCAGTAAGATTTTTCTTTTTGAAAGAAATAGTGTGCATTAAACTGACTGAAAGTGACAGTAAAGACATTTATAATGTTACAAAAAAAAAAACTAAATAAGTATGATTTCCACAAAAGTATAAAGCAGCACAACATTGATGAAAAGAAATGTTTCTTGAGGAGCAAATTAGCATATTAGAATGATTTCTGAAGGGTCATGTGACACTGAAGACTGGAGTAATGATGCTGAAAATTCAGTTTTGATCACAGGAATAAATTACATTATAAAATACATTAAAATAGAAAACAGTTATTGTAAATGGTAATAATATTTCACAATATTACTTTTTTATACGTTTTTACTGGATTTTTGATTAAATGAATGCAGCAGAAGAGACTTCTTTCAAAAACCTTTAAAAACTGATGCCGACCTCAAACTTTTTAACGGTAGTAGTGTATAGTTTGCAGTATGCAGTGAGCAGTACACTAGTATTCCATTCTGGACATAAATTTCTTACAGGCTGTGGCTCTCTGCCGACAGTTTTACTGCAATTGCTGCATGATGTCCCTTTACTGGGAGAAAAGCCCTAATGGTTTCCTTTCTGGGAGTAATTTAGGATCGCTGTATGATGACACATTTACACTAATGACCTTTTTCTCACTATGTACTCTTTTAATAGGAAAATCTGATTTTCTAGGTGGGTATATCAGACTGTTTTCTGGCTCCATCCACGTGTGTCTGTGTGCTCCAGACTCATGTGTTTTACCTCGGCCTGACCGCTCCAAGGGTCTTAACTCCAATGAAAGTCTTGGTGTTTACCTTTCCAGCAATATCTCATTGATTTAATTAGCTGTGATTAGTTGATGGTTGGTTTGTATGATTGGCTGTTTGTGGGGGAAATGTTCTGCTCATGTTTATACTGGCACAAAGACACTAAACCAAAACGGCCAACCGCACTACTTCTAGAACCATGTAATACAGACCATAAGTAACAGCACAACTCTTCTCAATGGAAATAATGATGTATTCACAAATATTACAGCTCCAAAAAAAGACCATATTAAATATTGCTGTTCATTTTTCTCACAATATAGTATTGAACTGGTCTTAGATGGTCTTAGATGCTCCAGTGAATTCATGTGGTTCTGCCTTAAAAAGTAAGTGGCCTCTGCAGCATGATCGAACCTCATGTGTGCCTTCAAACATACAAACAATACATAAAAGGTTTATAATCAATACATTAGCGAAGACCAAATTTCTCAGAGGAACGCAAAACATTTTTTTTTTGTTGAGCAAATGCAAAGTTTCTCGGGGGAACGCAAAGGTTTCTCGGGAGTGCAAAACGTTTTGCAAGCGAATTAAAAGTTTCGGGGAACGCAAAGATTACTCAGGGAGAGCAAAATGTTTTTCGAGGGAATGCAGTTTCTCAGGGCAATGCAAAGGATTCTCGGGAGTGCAAAACGTTTTGCAAGCGAATTAAAAGTTTCAGGGGAACGCAAAGGTTACTCAGGGAGAGCAAAATGTTTTGCGAGGGAATGCAGTTTCTCGGGAACGCAAAGGTTTCTCGGGAGTGCAAAACATATTTCGAGCGAATGCAAAGTTTCTTGGTGGAACGCAAAACATTTTTTTCGAGTGAACGCAAAGGTTTCTCGGGGAGTGCAAAACGTTTTGTGAGCGAATGCTAAATTTCTCGGGGGGAACGCAAAACATTTTTCGAGCAAATGCAACATTTCTTGGGTGAACGCAAAACGTTTTTTTCGAGCGAAAGCAAAGGTTTCTCGGGAGTGCAAAACGTTTTTTTCGAGCGAAAGCAAACATTTTTTGAGCAAATGCTAAGTTTCTTGGGGGAACACAAAACTTTGTGCAAGCGAATTCAAAGATTTGGGGGAACGCAAAGGTTTCTCGGCGAGAGCAAAATGTTTTGCGAGTGAACGCAAAGTTTCTCGGGGGAACACAAAACGCATTTCACACGATTAAAAAGTTTCTCAGGGGAACGCAAAGGTTTCTCGGGAATGCAAAACGTTTTTTCGCACAACAAAGTTTCTTGGGGGAACACAAAACGTTTTTTTGAAGGAAAATGCAAAGTTTCTTGGGGTATCGCAAAGGTTTCTCAGGAGTGGAAAAAGTTTTTCGAGTTTCAGAGGGGAACAAAATGTTTTGCAAGAAAATTCAAAGTTTCTCAGGTGAACGCAAAGGTTTTGTGAGTGAATGCAAAGTTTTTTCAGGGGAACGCAAAACGTTTTTGAGCGAATGCAAAGTTTCTTAGGGGAACGCAAAGGTTTCTCAGGAGTACAAAACGTTTTTGAGCGAATGCAAAGTTTCTCGGGGAACGCAAAGGTTTCTCTGGAGTGCAAAACGTTTTTCGAGGGAATGCTAAGTTTCTCGGGGAACACAAAACGTTTTTCGAGTGAATGCAGTTTCTCAGGGGAACGCAAAGGTTTCTTTGGAGTGCAAAATGTTTTGCGAACAAATGCTACGTTTCTGGGGGGAACGCAAAACGTTTTGTGAGAGAATTCAAAGTTTCTCAGGGGAACGCAAAATGTTTGTGAGCGAATGCAAAGTTTATCGGGGGAACACAAAACGTTTTGCAAGCGAATTCAAATGCAAAGGTTTCTCGGGGAGTGCAAAATGTTTTGCGAGCGAATGCTACGTTTCTCGGGGGGAACACAAAACGTTTTCAGAGCGAATGCTTAGTTTCTTGGGAGAATGCAAAGGTTTTGTGAGGGAACGCAAAAGCATTGCCTTATTATTTTTCCCTTTAGGAGGCTCCATAGATACTAATATATAGCATGAAATATGAAAAAGGTAATGTGCCACCAATATTATAATGGCACATTTTCTAACCATGTATAACTTAGTGCTATGCAGTTACCAGGGTTTTCTGGGTTGTTGCTAATTGGTTCCCTCATTTTATCCAAGTCTTAGTCATAAGGATACGTTTAGAAAATAATAGAAATAAGCCAGATGATTTGTGGAATCATTTATGTCTGGAGCGCAAACGGTGCAGGGCTGTGTGCCAAAGTTTAATATTTAGTTTTAGAGGTTTGTCCAAATCACTAACCCTCAGTATGAGAAATACTAAAGTGATGCTTGACTTCACTAATGAGATCTGTTGATGAGTGATTTATGTATGTTCATAAGTTTTTTGTGTATTTTGTGTATTGTTTGTGTGTTTGAAGGCACAAATGAGGTTTGATCATGCTGCAGAGGCCTGTAAGAAAACCTCTCAATCTTTAGACACCCAGATCTCACTTAATTTTTAAGGCAGAACCGCACAAATACAGTTGAGCTAAAACCATCTTGATGCTAAACCAGGGAAGACCTCCTTAAAAGGTCATTGAGGGTGTAGTCTTTATGCATTTTTGTTGCCCAGTAGAAATAAATGCCCCCTGCTCACTCGCAAAGTATTTTCAAATGCGGTGGAGACTGCCAATGGAGAAATATTGAGTAATCGTCCAGAGACGTCAGTGAGGATGGGCGGCATGTAGGAGAGAGAGAGAAAGAGGTTCAAACATGGCAATATGCTGGAAAGTGTTTTCATGAATATTGGTGTTGGCAACTGGTTCTGACTCTCAGTGATGGGCTGCTTCTCTGCTGAGCTGTCAATCTTCTCTCCACCCGCATCCGCTATAATAAATACAGCGTGAGGTTTTTCTGTGTGATGGTCCAGTCACTCTGCTGAAAAAATGACTCTGATTTGCCTTGAAATAACATTTGCTTTAACATTGCTTTTAAAAAGACACTTCTTTCAAGCATGACAGAGCTGGATCATACATAATTGCGATTTTTAAAATATAATTCTCATTTCATCAAAAGAGACCTGAAAGACTTTCTATTAAATATTAAAATTTTACAGTCTTTGTGTTTAATTGTTATTCATTATTGTATTGATTAATTGACCCATTTTCACAGCTCTTTCTTTTTAATGTAGTACTGCGGTAGTCCCATAATACTTTTATGGAAATGCCATACTACTTTGGTTATTCATATTCCAAGGTACTTTTTAAAGGGAACCCCTGGTGTTAAAGGATTAGTCCACTTTTAAATAAAATTTTCCTGATAATTTACTCACCCCCACGTCTTTCTTTCTTCAGTCGAAAAGAAATTAAGGTTTTTGATGAAAACAACTTATGGAACGAACACGGCGGCAGTTAATAAGTAGAATAGGGAAGGAGTAGGACATACAGCTTACGCTTTTTGAAGAATGCGGAAAGCGGAAGCACGTGCAAGACGATAATTTGTGTTTATAAAGCATATACAGTTGTATTTTGTTTTTAAAATGACCAATCCTTTCGCTAGATAAGACCCTTATTCCTCGTCTGGTATCGTTTAAAGCCCTTTGAAGCAGCACTGAAACTGTAATTTTGACCTTCAACCGTCTGGAGGCCATTGAAGTCCACTATAAGGAGAATAATCCTGGAATGTTTTCATCAAAAACCTTCATTTGAAAACCCTCAACTGAAGAAAGAAAGACATGAACATCTTGGATGACATGGGGGTGAGTAAACTATCAGGAACATTTCATTTAAAAGTGGACTAATCCTTTAAGACTTGTATGGCTTAATATAACGTAAATGATGTCTCTTACTGAAATATGTAGTAGAAAACCCATGAAAGATTTACGTTATTTAAAAAATCTATGACATATTTGGACAATGGGCGGTGCCATTTTGTTTGCGTTCAATGTCGATGACGTCAAATGGTTGCACTCATAATGCAACACAACTCGGAATATAATATACGCTGCCACATTGTGCAGCTTTTGGTTGTAATTTTCAGTCGATGAGCCACAAGAGAAGCGATGTAAGTCTTTACTGCTTTACTAGCGATAAGAGGAGAAAAGAATAGGAAGTTGTGCAGAATGTGGACGAATAAATCTGTCTAACTACGTCTTTGTTCTCTTCACTTTAGCCCTGATGACTGAGGCTTTTTATCTATGTTTTGGTGCAACAGTAATCTAGTAACGCATACAGGTATTAATATCCGCGGGGTTCCTTTTAAAGGAACACTCTACTTTTTTTTAAAAGAGGCTCATTTTCCAACTCCCCTATTAAACAGTTTAGTTTTACTGTTTTCGAATCCATTCAGCCGATCTCCGGGTCTGGCGGTACCACTTTTAGCATACACTCTAAAAAATGCTGGGTTAAAAACAACCCAAGTTGGGTTGAAAATGGACAAACCCAGCGATTGGGTTGTTTTGACCCAGCAGTTGGGTTAAATGTTTGCCCAACCTGCTGGGTAGTTTTATTTAACCCAACAATTGTTTACAAATTACTATAGGTCTGGCTTAAAATGAACGCAAAATAGGTTGGAAATTAAAAATCAGACTCATAATTACTAGAGGCAACAATAATAATCAAAAAGATGAGCATTTATTAATAAGCAATTTAATAAATGTTTATTGTTTAAATATTATTCAAAAAAGTATTAATAAATGTTAATTTCCAACATATTTTGGGTTCATTTTAAGCAAGAAATACAGTAATTTTTAAACAATATTTGGGTTAAATAAAACTACCCAGCAGGTTGGGCAAACATTTAACCCAGCCGCTGGGTTAAAACAACCCAATCGCTGGGTTTGTCCATTTTCAACCCAACTTGGGTTGTTTTTAACCCAGCATTTTTTAGAGTGTAGCTTAGCATAGTTCATTGAATCTGATGAGACCAATAGCATCTCGCTCAAAAATAACCAAAGCGTTTCAATATTTTTCCTATTTCAAACTTGACTCTTCTGTAGTTACATCGTGTACTAAGACCGACAGAAAATTAAAAGTTTTGATTTTCTAGGCTGATATGGCTAGGAACTATACTCTCATTCCGGCGTAATAATCAAGGAACTTTGCTGCTGTACCATGGCTGCAGCAGGCGCAATGATATTACGCAGCGCCTCTCATAAATGTCTCCGTGGTTGCAAGGCACGCTCCCTATGCAAACAGGGGGTCACAGGCGCTGCGTAATATCATTGCGCCTGCTGCACCCATGGTACAGCAGCAAAGTTCCTTGATTATTATGCCGGAATGAGAGTATAGTTCCTAGCCATATCGGCCTAGAAAATCGCAACTTTTCATTTTCCGTCGGTCTTAGTACACGATGTCACTACAGAAGAGTCAAGTTTTAAATAGGAAAAATATCTAAACTCTTTGGTCATTTTTGAGTGAGATGCTAACGGTCTAATCAGATTCAATGAACTATGCTAAGCTATGCTAAAAGTGGTACTGCCAGACCCGGAGATCGGCTGAATGGATTCGAAAATGGTAAAACTCAACTGTTTAACTCTAAGGGAGTTGGAAATGAAATGAGCCTCTTTTCAAAAAAAGTAGAGTGTTCCTTTAAAACACAATCAGCCTTTTCAATTTGAGCCAGAGCACAAAATTAGTGAGGATGAAAACATTGAAGACGTGCAGTGTCTCTGTGGCTTTTCAAACTATGTTGTATGATTGATGTGTTAAAATCGTCTGATCACCTGAATGCATTACACACAGTTAAACAGATGCTACTATTTTATGCGATCACAAATATCCCATGCATGACCGCGCACGTGAGCTTTGAGGCAGTCTGTCTCAGTCGAGATGTGTTATAGGCTTTCCTTCATCAGTCTCCACGACAGGCGTGGCATTTGGTTAAAGCATACACTTATATCCATCGGCAACTGTAAGCTCTTTCAGCTGTGGTCTTCTAAAAGCCTCAAAGGCACCAGGGCTTGTGAAGATAGCAAAAACGCAGATCTTTAGGAAGTTTTATTCATCCACATTCTGCATGTGGATGAATAAAACATATTCTTTTCTCCACTTATCGCTAGTAAAGCAGAAAAGACTTACATCGCTTCTCTTGTGGCTCATCGACTGAAAATTACAACCAAAAGCTGCACAATGTGGCAGCGTATATTATATTCCGAATTGTGTTGCTTTAAAAATAGCAATAGGACAGTGTCAGTAGCTCAGTGAGTGCAACCATTTGACGTCATCGACATAGAATGCAAACAAAATGGTGCCACCCATTGTCCAAATATGTCATGGATTTTTTAAATAATGTAAATCTTTCATGGGTTTTCTACTACATATTTCAGTAAGAGACATCATTTACGTTATATTAAGCCATACAAGTCTTAACACCAAGGGTTCCCTTTAAGTTTACCATAGTATTGGTTCACTTACAAAGAAGTAGGTTTTTTGGACATATACTATGGTACAAATACTGTGGTAAAGTCATTTTAGTACCATATTATATATCTTTATTCATTTACCATTGTATTTTATTAGCATTTTGTACAGTAAGATGTTTCCTATTGTTCCATAGTATCTTTTTGTTTAAGGCTTATTTATATTCTATTGAGTTAATTGATTTCATGTTCATTTTATCAATTGATTATTGACTGGCACAATGTTCTCTTTGTAAATTAGGTGTTCATATTGACTAGTAAAAAAATGAAAATGTCAAGTAAAAATGTACATGTGTGTTTGTACTGTGCATGCTTTTCTTTGTGCATCCTTCACTCAGATTTATTTACAGTGGTGTTGCCGAGAGACGATCCAAACACGGCCCCCTCTCTACAGAATCCCCCATCAGCGCTGCCTATAAATGCTGCTGACCCATTTAACTCCACACACACACACACACACACACACATCTGGACTGAGGGAGCTCAATGCCTTTGGGATGTCCAGGTGCAGTTGGGAGTTTGAAGTGAATGAGAGAGAGATTTTCTGCATGAGAAAGAGTTCATGTTCAATGTTCAATCCATTACTACTCTCCTAAAAAACACATTTTTACATTGTCTAAATAAAAGTGAGTGGTGCTTATATATCTGTCTACACACTCAACGGCCACTTTATTAGGAACTTTTTGGTAATACCAGGTTAGACCCTCTTTTGCCTTCAGAACTGCCTTAATTCTTCATGGCATAGATTCAACGAGGTGCTGGAAATATTCCTCAGAGATTTTGGTCCATATTGTCATGACAGCATCACGCAGTTGCTGCAGATTTGTCGGCTGCACATCCATGATGCCAATCTCCCATTCCACCACATCCCAAAACTGCTCTGTTGGATTGAGATCTTGTGACTCTGGAGGCCATTTGAGTTTAGTGAACTCAAATGGCAAAACTGGCTGCGTCCGAAAACCTAGGTAGCTGACTTGCTGCCTCGCTGCCCTATCAGGCAAAGACTTGTAAGGCAGCGTTTGTGCATGAAGGCACCTCATGAAATGGATTTCGGACAGACTTCTGAGGCAGCGTAACAGATTCATGATCTACAGCAATATAGCACGAGCTTCGGTGAGAACTAAACAAATATTTAATGACTACAGTAGTAATTTCTCGCTAGAAATGACATCAAAAGTGGAAAATGTTGGTCAAAAATGTACATTTACTCTCAAACTGGCCAGCAAACACAACTTTCGGATGCCATCTTTATTTTTCTAGCTCAACTGTCACAGAATGGAAAGCACAGGATTGTGGGATATCAAAGGCAGCCAAGGATACATCTATGCTGCCTCCAAAAATCGATCAGATGAAGTTATCTCAGGAAACAGGAAGTGAAGCTAACATTGGATTCGGACATGCCTTGATGCCTTCCTAACTTGATATGTGTCCTCCGAAGGCAGCATTTTCCAGTTTTCGGACACAGCCACTGTGCAGAGCTGTGGCCCTCCAGGAATTGAGTTTGAGACCACTGTGCTAAAGTATTCTTTGCGGTTGTGCATTTGATGAGTTTTTGAGCTGTTGGTGTGTTGCTGTGCAGTTAGTAGGATGTTCTGGGTTTTCATTGTTGATCTAAAATGTGAGAACCACTGAAGGACTTTTATTTTTAGGAGTGATTGAGTGGAAGGTCAAAGAGCCAATGGCAACAAACCCAAAACATTAAACAATAGCTCCTCACTGTATTTATAGGCTGTTTCAGGTGCTGTTGTAGCAGTAGTGCTGTATTTGTAGATGTATTGTGGGAGAGAACTTTATTTTCACACCCTTAAACTGCTTTTCAAAAGCATCTATCAAGTCTTTCTCTTTTTGTTTCCTCCCCTTCTCTACATCCAAGGCAAATGTTTCCCCCTCTATTTCTTCCTCTTTGGCTTGTGTGTGTGTGTGTGTTAGTCTGATTTTTGGATGCAGAGACAGTGCAGGAAGCAGAGCCCGTGATGACATCACCAAGCCTCTGTTCCAACGCACATCTGGAAACGCTCAAGTTTCAGAAAGAGAGAGAACAGCAAGAACGTGAGGGAAGAGTACAAACGATCTTGGCATATCTGCACCACCACCACGGATGGGGAAAGAAGGATGGGAGAGTATGAAACGAGAGAGAAATGGACGTGGGCCGTTGGAGAGAAACAGTGTTTGGGAAGGTTGGACCTCCTATTTAAGTTTTAAACCTCTCCAGAGGAAGTCAGAAGCAAAATGCTGAAGGGTGTTGAAACTGTTTTAATTGTACATATGAAGAGTTTGGTTCCAAAACGCAATAAATCCATTTGAACTAATTTGATTAAAAATGTGTTTTCTTTACCAAGAAAGTGGCAAGATGAAAACTTCTATTTTCTGTTTCAAACTTTCACATAGCATCTTTTGGTTATAAAAACATAAAAAAATTCAAATCTAGATTTTGATTTTCAAAGGTTTATTATAAAAACGGATAATTTTTTTCCCCAAAATGCAATTAATCCATCAACATAAAAGTTATTTTTCATGTTGAAAATACACAACAAAGTAAGTTGATTCACATATACGACAGCCTCTGAACTTTGTCAATACTAATCTTATATTCAGGCATTTGACTAAAAATACATTCAGTCGTCGCTCCCAAAATGAATTCAACGGGTCATCTTGTTAATGTTATAAATGAATTATTTGTCATTACCGATTAAAGAGTATCTCGCGCCACCGCACGGTTAAAATAAACACATTTGCAGAGTACACTGGTATTAAAAACGACTTTTAAAAACTGTTCATGATTCAGTTTTGGGGACCGTGACAGAAGTTTGATGCTGTCGTGGAACAAGCAACAGCCGGCATTTTTCCTCCTCCCGACTCGAGCGCCTCATCATCTTCTTAATCTCCTCATGTAAATGATTACATTTCGATGGCTTACGTTTCTTCCCCACAGCAGAAACCACCACAGATTCATCAATGCCATCAAAATTATTCATTTTTCTGTTTTTGTTGATCACAAAGTACAAAGTAGATAAGGAAAACTAGGATGCCGGGTGTATTCAGAGCGCCGCCATTACTGTTTAGTGCGTGGAATGGTGCGCTGTGATTAGTTAGGGGAGGCTGGCGTTTGTCGCGTTTTGGAAAGAAAGGGAGAAAACTACAGAATAACACGACGGAAATCGCATTTTGTGCAAAATTTCTGACTTTTCAATAACGACCAGATACAATAGTGATTTTGGCGGAAACTCAATTATTTTATTTTTTTTAAAAAGGCGTTTATCGCGTTTTGGAACCAAACTCTTCATATTATACAGCGTTATTGATTCTGATTGGTCGATCATTGAATTCTGCAGTCAAAGATTTTTGTATTTTGTATAACTGACTGTTGTTCCAGGCAACATTTCACATAGTCTTTCTTCTTACATAATGAAATTTAACTCAAAATAGTGTTTCTTGTCTATTTATTCATTTGAATTTGGTTATAACTGCAAGGTTTTATGTTTACTTTTGCCAAGTGGATGTCTGAGGTAACCATAGCAACAGGAATCCAGCCACATGAACACTTTCCATTAGGATTATTATTGAATGGTATGGTAAAACCTATTTGAACTAAGTTCAGTTGCTGCCTCGAATTATTATAAGCAAATTGGCTGGGCTGTATAGTCATTTCAACTTATATTAACTCAAGACTAATATCGTAAAGACCTTACCCTGATAGACGTCTCCGAGATGTATGTGTGCTATTTGATGTCTGTGTTTACGTCTGGAAGACGTATTTTTTAGAGCGTTTGCTCATCTGCAATACGTCTATAGGACGTTTCCTGTCAGATGTCAAATAGACGTTTAGAAGATGTCTTTAAGAAGTTTATGATTTAGAATGTAAAACTGACATCTTAAAGATGTCTAGCAGATGCTTTCCAGATGAAGTGATCTTTAACAGAATTTTGTCTTTGAACTTCCGTTTTTGCGGAAGCTCTGTATATTTCTATGGTATCGCTGTCAAAGAATAATTAGTAAAGTGGATTTAATTATTGTAGAGTTAACAAAAGTTATGAGTTTTGTAATGTTTAAAGCAGATGTCTTAACAAATGTCAGTAGACCGGGAAGATTTTAAAACGAGCAGTTATTCATAAATACGTAAGATCGCTGTGGAAATACAAACCGGAAGTCAAAAGACAAAATCGCAGCGCTGAAAAAGGGCGGGGCTACATGAAGTCTTAAATTATGCCGCGTTCCAGGCAACCCGTAACCTGTGTTTTTCCAACCTTCTACCCGTGAAAGTGCACTGGAACAGCAGTCAAAGCCGTGACTTCCCACCTGTGAACTCGTACTAGATAGATGTACTCCCAGTTACGGGTTCTGACGTCACATAGCCCGCGAAAC
This sequence comes from Anabarilius grahami, assembly GCA_003731715.1. Taxonomy (NCBI): domain Eukaryota; kingdom Metazoa; phylum Chordata; class Actinopteri; order Cypriniformes; family Xenocyprididae; genus Anabarilius; species Anabarilius grahami. Next base: position 1,300,972 of record RJVU01061862.1, on the reverse strand, counting down.
AACAATGGCAGCCCCTACGGATGCGGTGTATGCAAGTGCACGGTAAAATAAAAGGTATAACAGCTTCTCTTGCCTTATGCACCGTTTTCCTCCTCTGTTTCCCTCAAATAAGCAAGGAATAAGCACCTTTGGCGATAGAAATAATTGTTAAAGGTGATACAGAGGATCTTTTCGTCGACTGAGAAACCAAAGACTGCGTAAGAACAACCCCCCTCCTTCACAGCTCATTTCGAGGGAACGCCTCCCAAAACACGTGCACGAGTATTGGAACACGAGTGTTTGTTTACCACCGGCATTCGCTGTGTCGTGTTAGTGGATTCATTATGTCGGACTCACCGCAGGTAACTCATAATCTGCAGTTGTTACTCCTGACAAAAACATTGTATGCGGCGCCTGTGGAGTGTGGAAAGTTACTGGAGCGCGCAGCCGCGCACGTCTCTCACAAGGAACTTCATGGCAGTGATTGACAAGCCAGAGGGCGATTGGCTGATGTTTTTAAGGCCCTACCTCGTGCACAGATGATGTATATTAATATTATTTCTTTCAGTGCACCTAATAAATAGTCTTTTATCAGTTAGTAAAGACAGTTTCAAGTAATAATGCAAAAATGTATAAACAAAACTTCCTCTTTAGCACCTTTAATGAGCATAAGCCCCGTACGAACCGCCATGATGGTTTGTTTACACTTTTACGCAGTTTGGCGTGACTTTTCTGGAACGCTACAAAGTCGTGAGTCGTGATTTGAAGTCATGACTTACGGGCTCAAAAACCTGCCTGGAACGCAGCATTAAAGTCCACGTGAACCGGAAGTCGCAAATAACTTTTCTCCAGTGTTGTGACGTATTTCCAAGTGAAACAGAATATTGAATAGAGGGCAGAGTTTTACTTTAGCGCTCCTCCTCTCCATCTCTCGCTCATAGCAGACGAACGGTTGCAGAGGAGTGGTTTACGAGTTTTCAACCCAAGCCGTCAAACTGACGTTATCAGAGAAGGAACGCCATTCCAGACCGGAAGTAACTTTTCAGATTTTGATTAAAGATTACCGCGACAAAATAATGTTTCTGTGTTTTAACTTGCACGTATTAATTGTTTACCACAAGACTAGTAATATGCACTAACAATGTATATAAGGTCAATTTTGATTTCATGTGTACTTTAATTTGAAACTGGTAAATTATTTTGATGAGTTAAAGTAATGGAAAAATATGTTGCCTTGATTTATTGATCATTTACAGTGTACAGTGACAAAACAAACTGTTAATATTCATTGCATACCTTTAATATTTATTGCATAATTAAAAAAATATATACATTTTAATCTCGGTTTTAAGATGTGTGGCTTATTGACAGAACTATTACACATTCTTAAGAACAGAGGCACTGTGATTCTTCGGAAGTGGGAGGACGAATGTGGACTCGTGACGGGAAGCAAAGATGCCTCCTCCAAATTCTCACGACTGATTCTGCTCAGAATACAGACTGACTGAAGATGTGACGATTCCAGAACTAAAACCCGGTTCTGGAGTGTCTTGGAGTTGGTGGGTGGGTGGGAATTCTGACAGCTGGCTGGAGGAAATCCTGTTTCCAGTCGACATGTTTTTTTTTTCGTCTCACCTCCACAGACATGCACACCTCGCACCCATTTGGAAACTATTAACTCAAAAGGACATCCAGTTGAGGAAACCAGACTTATCTACTCTGCTTTCATAAACAAGAACGTTTCAGATTTTTTTCATTTGGTACTGATGTACTGTGTGTTTGCCTCATTGTAATTCTGTCTGACCAAAGTTGTCATCGTTAACAAAAATGTGGCATGCATCCAGAAGTGCAGCAGTACTGCTGTGTTGTTGTGAATTTGTCATATTAAATTCGTATTATTTGCAGTATGGTGCTGCAGTTATGTGTCATCATACCCAGATGGAACAATTTGAGATGTTTAAGTTTTAAGGGAAACTACTAAAACAAAAAAAACCAACAACAACTCAGTCGTCATTTAAAAATAGGCCTAAATAAATAAAAGAAATTATTCATGCACCATTAAAACCAACTCAAATTGAAAACCAACCCAAAAATAAGAAGCGAAATTGGTGTTTTTTTTCATATCCTGTAGCAGTGCACTCAGTAACTGTGAGTAATAGGGTTCGTATGGGGACCAGGAGAGCGTCTGCCTGCATTGACTCTCATGGCCACTAGTGGGCAGATCGTCCTCAAACTCCACAAAGGGGTCACGTGACAAACTCTGCAAATGAAATCATTACCACACAGGCAGCATCTGGGTTTGCCTCTCTCTTACTTTACTGGGTTTTCCACAATGCATTTATTTGTAAAAAGGACAAGTTTTTAAAAAAGAGCCTGTAAATAGCACATCAAATATAATTGTAATGCAAATCTGTGAAGTGCATATATACTTTTACATTTCTCTTCCGTTGCTTGAAATAATTAACATTCATGCTCCTTTTGTTTACATTTTTTTTTTATTTTATGATTCATAATTGTGTTTGGGTGCTTTTGAGGCCAGTGTTACTCATGAGACACATCATCCACTCCCTTACATGATTATATATTTGGAACAGGCCAACAAACTTTCATCTCTTGTTCTTTGTTTGTGTATGAAAGACATGGGAAAAACTAGAGAATAAAATTAGTCACTGCAAGCATAAGCAACAAATCTGTCTCCACGGCAAGCATGTAGACAGCTCGGTTGACAATAACGATTGCGTTCCTCTTTATTTCTGTCTTTATTTGTTCTCAGCTCTCTCCACCTCTCTAAATCTGCACGTTTCTGGATAAACTAACTCATTCATGGTTCTTTGTTTTTTTTCTCTCCCTCAAAGGCAACACACACACGCAAACGTGAATGTACACGCACTTCTTCTGTAGTCTGGGAGAGAGATGGTGAAATGATTTGCTTGACCCACAGGATAAGGTGGAAAGAATGTACCACAGCTGGTCAACACGTTAAAGAGGAGAGAGGGAAAAAAGAGAAGGAAGAGAGAAAGAGGGAGTGAAATAAGCAGAATGGGGGGTGGGTTGCTTATTTGTGTCATTTTTTCCACATTCTTGTTCTGTGACCAATCTAGCCGCCAGTCCAGATCTCACCCACTCGTTCTGTCTGATTTTTCCGTCTGTTTCTCGCTCCGGGGGGCCTCTGTCATGTCGCCTCTGAGAGGGGCAGAGTCGTGCCCACGTGCCCAGCTGAAGCCCTCCACCTCCAGACGTGCTCCAAGCAGGGATTCCCCTCTGTCTTTTGTTCTATGTTCTACATTTAGCCTGTTGGCTGTGAGTTCTGCACTTTTCAGGAGGTTGGTACTTGGCAGTGAGTTCTAGAAGATTCACACGGTTCACTGTCAGTTCTGTCAGTGGGATCCATGTGGGTTCCATTTCTTGCACACTTATTGCTGTCTAATTTGGAACTTTGAGTTGATTTTTGAATTCTATAAGATTCCAATGGTTCACTGTTGTTTGTAACACTATCAGTGGGATCCATCGGGGTTCCATTTCTTACTTATGCACTTACACTGCCCTCCAAAAGTTTGGAAACACCCTAGAAAAGTGGGGTTTTGGACAATATTGGCATGAATCCTTTTTAATTTGTGATAATTTTGCACTGATAAAGGGACAACACAAACTACGAAAACATATTTTATTACATAAACAGTTTATACATAGAAAAAAATTAAATTTTCGATTAATCAAAATATCCCCCCTTAGCAGCTGACTTAAACTGAGTTCTAATTGGTTCATTGAATTCTAAACTTAATTGGCAATCGATTGTTGAAGCTCTTAAGGTGTGCTGACCCAAAAATCTTTTACAAACCTGGGCCAAGTTTAAACCAGTAACCAGCCATCACAGCTGGCAAAGGGCCATGTCTGACTTTGACATGCATATATTGCCATTATTATGTAATCAAAATGAAAATTATCATTGCTGGTCTTCAATGATAATGTCAAGTTACTGTAATGTATTTGCACCAAAAAATGATAAGGATTTATGCTGATATTGTCCAAAACCACACTTTTCCAGGGATGTTTCCAAACTTTTAGGGCAGTGTACTGTATTACTGTCTAATTTGGAACTTTGATTCAATTTTTTCGAATTCTGGAAGATTCCAGTGGTTCACTGTCGGTTCTAAAACTGTCAGTGGGACCCAAGTGGGTTCCATTTCTTGCACACTTATTGCTGTCTAATTTGGAACTTTGAGTTGATTTTTGAATTCTAGAAGATTCTGATGGTTCACTGTCGTTCTAAAACTGTCAGTGGGATTCATGTGGGTTCCATTTCTTACTTATGCACTTATTACTGTCAAATTTGGAACTTTGATTAGATTTTTTCAAATTCTGGAAGATTCCAGTGGTTCACTGTCGGTTCTAAAACTGTCAGTGGGACCCAAGTGGGTTCCAGTTCTTGCACACTTATTTCTGTCTAATTTGGAACTTTGGTTTGATTTTTTTAATATTAGAAGATTCTGATGGTTCACTGTTGGTTCTAAAACTGTCAGTGGGATCCATGTGGGTTCCATTTTTTACACACTTATTTCTGTCTAATTTGGAACTTTGAGTTGATTTTTGAATTCTAGAAGATTCCTGGTTCACTGTCGGTTCTAAAACTGTCAGTGGGATATTTGTTGCTTCCATTTCTTGCACACTTGTTGCTGTCTAATTTGAATTCTAGAAGATTCTGATGGTTCACTGTCGGTTCTAAAACTGTTAGTGGCATGAATATGGTTTCTCAGGTATGCATGATTGTTGCTGTCAGTTCTAGAACATATTTCCCTCTCAGTTATAAAACATTCAGAATGTAGTGTTTGTGAATTCCACACTGTAAAATTATAAACATTTTAACTCCCCCTTGATAAAAGTAAAAAGTTATATATTAACACTAATTCAGTTTTTTTTTACTGTAAATTTAAGTTCAATCTGTAAAACCTAAAATGTTACTCCTGTATTTTTAGGCACATCTTCCATTTTTTACTCTAAATTTCATATTTTTTTTTTTTTTAAGATTTCACACTTACAGATGGATGTGTTTGAGTGCCACAATGTTGAGACATTTTGCTATCTTTCTTAAACCTTCAAGGAGTTTATGGTGGTTCTAGAGCTTGCACACTTCTTACTTTCTGAAGACAAATGTACAGATGGCTGTCTGGAGTTTAGAATGCTCACATGGTTTACTTTGATTAAAACTGTCAGAAGCATGTATGTTGTTTCTAGTTCTTTCACATTTGTTATCAGTTCTAGCACTTACAGATGGCTGTGTGAGGTATAGAACATTCACATGATCCTCTCTCAGTTCTAAAACTTTCAAATATTTGGGCTATAGAGAGAATCTCTTTTGGATTTGGGTCTAAAACATCCACACTGTTCCAAAAACTTTTAGATGATGTGTTGCTGCTGTTCATTTTAAATCTTTCAGAGGAATGGATGTGGGTTCTAGAGTTTTCACACATCTTGCTGTCTGATGTAGAACTTTCAGCTCTTTGTTTGAGTTCTAGAACATGGTTGACACGGTTTTTGTCAGTGCATTCCCACATAGAAGGCGACGTTCTCAGGACCTTGCGCAAAGTTCCCTAAAAGTCCTCTAAAGGTGACGAAAATTCCAAACCTTTACAGAACATTCGGGATGTTCTTCCCTCTTTTGGCAATGAAAGTGCTGCAGTTCAAGGTTCCTTATATGACTTTAGGGGGACGTTCTCTTTTGGTTATTTTATGGTCAAAAAAGAACGTTACAAAGAGGACATTAACAGAACGTTCCCACATGGTCCTCTGTTGGTCATTTAATGACGTTCTATTTTGGTTATTTTATGGTCGAGCGAAAACGTTACAAAGAGGACATTTCGGAAGTTAACAGAACGTCCTATAGTAATAGTTCCCTAAACATTCCCAGAACGTCCTGAATGTTCCCCGAAGGTCCACCAAATAATGTTCCCCAAACCTTAAAAGAACTCCACATCGTGACCGTCTCTAAGTAGTAGCTTGTTTTGTGATGTTCAGAGTTAATCTGTTTCTTTTTTGTAAGACATTTAAGAAAAATTTGTTTTTTTTTGTACAGCCACTTTTGTTAGTCAATTTAGCTCTAATTTTCAATTCAAATTTTTTGACAAGGGTAGCATGGACGTTCTGAGAACATTTCCAAATAAAGTATGGTTCCCGTTCAGAGAACGTCTTGAATGTTCTGTGAAGGTCCACCAAATAACGTTCCCCAAACCTTAAAAGAACTCCACATCTTGACCGTCTGTGAACATACTGGGAACATTACTAGGCAACGTCCTTAACACCAGTGGGGACGTTCTGAAAATGTTAAACGTAATAATTCTAGCGGGGTAAGTTCATGAGGCTGAAGTAAGAGTTTTGTTCAGCTGGTGCTTCAGTTCGTCCTCTGCAAAGATTATTTATGTCAAGCTGGACAACATCATGCAGAATCTCATAAATATGGGGGGAAAATAAAATCTTTTTGAATTCTAGAAGAACTGTAAAACATCGACCATTTATTACTTATTTGTGCATTAACCACTTGTCAGCAGTCATTTCCAGACCTACCAGCTTGATCTCCCATTATATTTATGAGTTATGTTCTGTACAAACCAGCCTAGCCAATCAAAATAAATAAATAAATCCCCAAAACAATTCCCTCCATCTTGAATCCTTCCAACCTCTGGAACTGTCCTGTTCTTCCTTTTTGCACATCACTCACTTGGAAAAGGAAAGAAGATTAAGCTTGAGGGTGAAGAGGCTGGTAGGGGGAGGCTGGAAGTCTGTGTCCCAGGGCATGATCCCTCTGTCTGGAATGACTCAACAGCAAAACATCCCCACTCAGGGTTCCACATCAGCAGCCGTCCTTCAGCATTCATGGGTGATTTCGGAGAGGTCAGTGTTTATGTGTGTGTGTGTGTGTCTGTATTTGTTAGTGTTTACAGAAGAATCTTTCTGGAAAAAGAATTAGTCATCCATCACTGCAAAGCTAAACACACACAGTAACCTGACAAACTAACCTAGAGACAACCAGCTAAATGAAGCAATTCAGCAAAACTGGACTGTAAAATAACAATGTTTGGCAGTAAATCAGAACATATCCGGACGTTGACACATCAACCAAAGTGCTCCATGCATTTACCCCCACAATTCTCCACTATCTCATTGCCTTTCCATATGCTTCTCCCCCTTTTCCATCTCTGTTGATCCTGGGGTTTTAGGAGTCGCTTAATAATGGAAAAAAAGCCAGAGAATATTTTCCAGCTCTCAAAACCCCAGAGCCCTCAGTGATTTTATGGAGTGAGTCAGGCTGTCTGCTGAAAAGAGAGAGAGAGGCGGCGCAAAGAAAGAAAAAATTATTTGAAAAGAATCTGATTGTCTTTATACAGTAGGAGAAAACATGAAAATCTGTTGTTTCATTCTCTCCCTTGCTCACTCCATCTATTATTTCTGACTGTCTTGTTTCCATTGAAGTTGAATGTCCTCTCTTTGTGTTTCTCAATCTCTCTCTCTCTCTCTTGGACATTCTCCATGGATTTTTGGCTCCTGTGGATCTCAGACCTAAGGATTGAAAGAGAGAGAGGTTAAGACGTATACGGAACAGAAGGACAACTGAGGTCTACTGAAGAAAGAGATCCTTCAACATCATGATCATTTTGTAAATGCAAAGAAAAATACAACAGCACTCTCACATACAAGATATATTTTGTGCAGTTATATTTTTCTTTTTGCTTTAAAGCTTTCACTAAAGTAATTTTGGAAATGTACCATGAATGCCATGGTATTCTTTAAAGCACCTTGGTGTACCGTGTAAGTATAATGGTAAGAAATAAACAGATTAGATTGTACTCAAACTACATCTTACTCAACAAAAACATACCGTAGTGGTTCCATTTTACAGCAAAAGTATCAAATTATTTAACTATAGTACTAAAATTTATGTGTCATGCCCATGGTTGTTATGTACTACCATGGTATTACAATGTGTCAAACGTGGTAGTACCACAGTACAAAATACCAAGGTACATTTCTAAAATACTATGATACTATGATGTAAAAAAACAACAACAACACAGTAGTACCATGAGAAACTACGTGTCCAAATGTCATGATAGTCCCACAATGTTCAAAATACCATGGCACATATCCAAAATACCATGATAGTACCATGGTACAGTACATGTTCAAAATATCATAATAGTATACCACAGTGCATGTCTAAAATACTATGATAGTACCACGATAGAGAACATGTCCAATATACCATTCAAGTACCATGGTGCACATCCAAAATACCAAGGTCCGTGTCTTAAATACTATGATACTATGATGTAAAAAAAATATCATGATAGTACCACAATGTTCAAAATACCATGGTACATGTCCAAAAATACCATGATAGTACCTTGGTACAGTACATGTCCAAAACATTATGATAGTACCACAGTGCATGTCTAAAATACTATGATAGTACCATGGTATATATCAACAATACCATGGTAGTAGCATGATACATTACATGTCCAAAATACCATGAAAGTACCATGGTGCACGTCCAAAATGTCAAAAATAGTATGGTAGTACCATAGTGCATGTTGAGAATCATACAGTACATGTCTAAAAAACCATGATAGTACCATGATGCATGTCGAAATACCCATAATACATGTACAAAGCAACTATGGTAGTACTGTGCTGTAGTGTCATAGTGCTTTTTTGTGAATTTTATGGTGCTACACTGAATGGGACTTTACCATGGTACATGTCCTAAAACATGCTAGCACCATTGTACAGGTCTAAGAAAACATGGGCCTGGTTTCACAGACAGGGATTAGATTAAGCCAGGATTAGGCCTAAAGTCCAAAGTCCTCCATTGTCGCTGTAGCTTGCATGCGTTCCGGTCTGTTCTGTTTATGCAGTTTTTCTTTGACTACCTTGTGAATCAACGCCTCCAGGGCACGATTGCCACCTTGTGGATAAACTAATTACTGCAAAAAATAAATAAATAAATGCGAATGTTACAAAAATCCGGCGCATACTCTTCTGATGACAAAATTCACATTACGCGAACTGTACGCTGACCCTCGTGCAAAGTGAAGTATACTTTAGGCTTTAGTTCAAATAGGACATTTAAGTACCTTTTTGGGAAAGATGCAACAAGTTTTTCACACTTAGATTTGGGGATCCTCTGCCATTCCTCCTTGCAGATCCTCTCCAGTTCTGTCAGGTTGGATGGTAAACGTTGGTGGACAGCCATTTTTAGGTCTCTCCAAAGATGCTCAATTGGGTTTAAGTCAGGGCTTAAGTCTGGCTGGGCCATTCAAGAACAGTCACAGAGTTTTTGTGAAGCCACTCCTTCGTTATTTTAGCTGTGTGCTTAGGGTCATTGTCTTGTTGGAAGGTAAACCTTCGGCCCAGTCTGAGGTCCTGAGCACTCTGGAGAAGGTTTTCGTCCAGGATATCCCTGTACTTGGCCGCATTCATCTTTCCCTCGATTGCAACCAGTCGTCCTGTCCCTGCAGCTGAAAAACACCCCCACAGCATGATGCTGCCACCACCATGCTTCACTGTTGGGACTGTATTGGACAGGTGATGAGCAGTGCCTGGTTTTCTCCACACATACCGCTTAGAATTAAGGCCAAAAAGTTCTATCTTGGTCTCATCAGACCAGAGAATCTTATTTCTCACCATCTTGGAGTCCTTCAGGTGTTTTTTAGCAAACTCCATGCGGGCTTTCATGTGTCTTGCACTGAGGAGAGGCTTCCGTCGGGCCACTCTGCCATAAAGCCCCGACTGGTGGAGGGCTGCAGTGATGGTTGACTTTCTACAACTTTCTCCCATCTCCCGACTGCATCTCTGGAGCTCAGCCACAGTGATCTTTGGGTTCTTCTTTACCTCTCTCACCAAGGCTCTTCTCCCCCGATAGCTCAGTTTGGCCGGACGGCCAGCTCTAGGAAGGGTTCTGGTCGTCCCAAACGTCTTCCATTTAAGGATTATGGAGGCCACTGTGCTCTTAGGAACCTTAAGTGCAGCAGAAATTTTTTTGTAACCTTGGCCAGATCTGTGCCTTGCCACAATTCTGTCTCTGAGCTCTTCAGGCAGTTCCTTTGACCTCATGATTCTCATTTGCTCTGACATGCACTGTGAGCTGTAAGGTCTTATATAGACAGGTGTGTGGCTTTCCTAATCAAGTCCAATCAGTATAATCAAACACAGCTGGACTCAAATGAAGGTGTAGAACCATCTCAAGGATGATCAGAAGAAATGGACAGCACCTGAGTTAAATATATGAGTGTCACAGCAAAGGGTCTGAATACTTAGGACCATGTGATATTTCAGTTTTTCTTTTTTAATAAATCTGCAAAAATGTCAACAATTCTGTGTTTTTCTGTCAATATGGGGTGCTGTGTGTACATTAATGAGGAAAAAAAATGAACTTAAATGATTTTAGCAAATGGCTGCAATATAACAAAGAGTGAAAAATTTAAGGGGGTCTGAATACTTTCCGTACCCACTGTATATATATATATATATATACAGTGGGTACGGAAAGTATTCAGACCCTTATATATATATAATGTTGCATGTTTTCCTGAGAATCACCCATAAAGAAAATCACTCTGTTTAAGTGACAAGCAAGTGAATGTAGTGAGTGTTGTGCAAGTTACTCTAAAAAAGTAATCAATTACTAGCTACTAATTACATAAAAGTGTAATTAGATTACAGTACTAATTACTCTCTAAAAAGTATTGGATTTCTTTTTACTAATTACTTTCTCACGAAACAGCACTTTAAATTCTTTCAAATAAACAATAAATTATTCTTGAACTGACCAAAGTATGTAAAAGGAGAAAATTACATTAAAAACATAGATTTTAATATTAAATTTAATGTTAAATCCACTATTGTTTTATATAGATTTGTTCCATAGTCTATACAGTATTTAATGCAATTACATCAGAAGTATAATTAAATTAAAGAAAAATGAAGAGGAAACCCTTACTTTACTTTTTCAAGGGAAAAGTAGTTAAATTACAGTAATTAGATTACTTAGTAATTAATTACACCCAACACTGATCTCTGAGTGAATGATATGTTCAGTCAGACAGACACTGTATGTCTATACCTCACCACTCTTAACCATAAAACAAACATCCACATTTGTGCAGACGGAAACTTTACAGCCATCGGTAAAGAAAACACAGTGCATTTGCGGTGCAAACCTGTAATCAGCTGGCCTCTCTCCGCTGGGGCTGCGGTGCGGTGGGAAAGCGTGTGCTCGTTTAGGGTTCCGTAATGGCCACTGTCAGTCCTCTCGTTCAGAGACACTGACACAACAGCGGTGTAAATCACAGCTCAGATGAAGTGCAGGTCAGTTTTGAAAGGTTTGAACAGATTCCTCTGGATTGCGGCCTGGGAACACACACACACACGTTCACTAAAGCACTGCCATATTTAAAAGGCCTGGGGACATGTGTGTCATTTGGATGTCAGCAGGTGGGACATTAATCCTGATTTATGATATTTTAATTCGGAGTACAACTTTCCTCTGCTGTTTTTCCCTTTCAGTGAGACCTAACAGAACATTCCAGACATTAAAGACTCTCTCAGATGACAATGACAAAGACTGAGTACAGAGTCTTTGCATTAAACAAGCATTCAACATCCATCATGGGAAAGAAACAGCAAGGATGAAGCATTCGTAATTACAACAATCGCTTTCACTGCCCTTACAGATACCATGGTTTAATGTGCATAATCCCATGCTTTTTTTGGATACTGCCAAAGTTTACTGGACACTAAAAGGTGATAAACAGGTATAACTGAAGCAAACTGACTCCACTAACATAAAAGTATCAGAAATACAATCCCTCAGTTTCACAGACAAGGCCAGTCCCAGACTAAAATGCTTTTTTGAGCCGTTTTAACTGAAAGAAACTTGCACTTGCAAGTTGCTTTCAGTTAAAACAGCTCCTATATATATGTAACCCCTCTTCCCAGGTCCTACTCGCCCTGCTCTGCGCAGGCCTTGAAACCGGGTCTCCGGCGCGGGAGTTGCACGCACTAACAAGGAGGCTAAAGGCTGCAACCTCAAGTGTCAATTTTACTACACCTTACTAGTGTTAGGTTTACTCGCACAGCGACTACTAGCTGGCCTCCATTACACATATAAATATATATATACACACCAATCAGGCATAACATTATGACCACCTTCTTAATATTGTGTTGGTCCCCATTTCGCTGCCAAAACAGCCCTGACCTGTCGAGGCATGGACTCCACTAGACCCCTGTAGGTGTGCTGTGGTATCTGCACCAAGATGTTAGCAGCAGATCCTTTAAATCCTGTAAATTGCGAGGTGGAACCACCATGGATCGGGCTTGTTTGTTCAGCACATCCCACAGATGCTCAATTGGATTGAGATCTGGGGAATTTGGAGGCCAAGTCAACACCTCAAACTCTTTGTTGTGCTCCTCAATCCATTCCTGAACCATTTTTGCTCTGTGGCAGGAGCATTATCCTGCTGAAAGAGGCCACAGCCACCAGAGAATACCGTTTCCATGAAAGGGTGTACATGGTCTGCAACAATGCTTAGGTAGGTGGTACGTGTCAAAGTAACATCCACATGGATGGCAGGATCCAAGGTTTCCCAGCAGAACATTGCCCAAAGCATCACACTGCCTCCGCCGGCCGGCTTGCCTTCTTCCCATAGTGCATCCTGGTGCCATGTGTTCCCGAAGGTAAGTGACGCACACGCACCCGGCCATCCACGTGATGTAAAAGAAAACGTGATTCATCAGACCAGGCCACCTTCTTCCATTGCTCCGTGGTCCAGTTCTGATGCTCACGTGTCCACTGTTGGCACTTTCGGCGGTGGACAGGGGTCAGCATGGACACCCTGACTGGTCTGCAGCTATGCAGCTCCATACGCAACAAACTGACATTCGGACACCTTTCTATCAGAACCAGCATTAACTTCTTGAGCAATTTGAGCTACAGTAGCTCGTCTGTTGGATCGGACCACAGGGACCAGCCTTTGCTCCCCACTTGTATCAATGAGCCTTGGCCGCCCATGACCCTGTCGCCGGTTCACCACTGTTCCTTCCTTGGACCACTTTTGATAGATATTGACCACTGCAGACCGGGAACACCCCACAAGAGCTGCAGTTTTGGAGATGCTCTGATCCAGTCATCTAGCCACAAAATTTGTCCCTTGTCAAAGTCGCTCAAATCCTTAAGCTTGCCCATTTTTCCTGCTTCTAACACATCAACTTTGAGGACAAAATGTTCACTTGCTGCCTAATATATCCCAGCCGATAACAGGTGCCGTGATGAAGATATAATCAGTGTTATTCACTTCATCTGTGGTCATAATGTTATGCCTGATCGGTATATGCTTATTATTACAGTAATGAGAGATCATTTTTACATTAATTGTGACATTAAAATAATGTCACAATGTTAAAGATTCACCCTGATTTGATTAATGGACGGTTCTTATGTAATGTAGGAAATGTAGTTTTCTGTTGTAATCTAATCCTGTTTCTCTTTCTCCTCTCATCCTCCTCTTATTTGTCTTTTCTGCCTGTCTAATTCTTTATTAATCTCTGTTCCAGACCAGTTCCCATTTATCTGTGGAAAAAAAGTTGGAAATTCTCAATAGTTCCAGGAAAACTCTTTACATTTGCACCAGAGGAGGGGTGTGGGGTCTATCCCCCAATAACCAACACACTGCTTTCATCACATCCCAGCCCCCTCAGAGGAGTCCCCATCGGACAAAACCAGATCCTCAGATGTGGATCGTGTTAAACGTGCAAATATTTCAGTTAAAAAGCTCTGACACAAATTTAACGCCACGTGATGCATTTTGTCTGAAAGAATCCAGTCTGTTGATCGGTCTTTCTCTCTTTTAGAACTTTCATGTGTGGTGCTTTTTCATTCGTCCATTCTGGTGGTCCCTCCCTTGTGCTGCGATTGGCTGTTGCGGGCAGCTCAGGTGTGCTCTCATTGGCTTAGTTTAACGTAAGGTTCCAGGTGAAATAGCAGGGCTCCAGTCATGCTTAAAGGTGCAAAGACACACACACACGCACACACACACACACACACACACACACACAGAAAAATGCTAACTGCACAAAATCTAAACCAGTACTAAGTAGAAACTACATTGGCAAAGACGCATGTGGAGGAAAGAAATTTGATGAAACAGTCAGAAAGAAGGAATGAAGTTTGTTCTGTGCGTTCACCATGCGTCCCCCACCCTCCTGCTGGACCATGCAGTGAGCTCAGATGATGTCAGAGAGAGAGCACATATGTTTCTGCTGTTACAGCAACTGTATGGAGAAAGAAAGGGGGAGGGAGAGAAAAGAAGAAAGGAGAGAGAGGAGAAAAAAAGAGTTATCAGAGACAGGAGGGGCTGAGGGAAGTGCTGGGCGGATCTTGTCTGTGATAAACCACGCCTCTCTTCAATAAGCCACGCCCAATTTTTTAATTCACTGAATGTAAAGGGAAGGAAATTCTCTCTCTTTTTTGTCTTTTCTTTACAGTGTTGGGGAAGATACTTTAAAAATCTTTCTAGCTACATACTAATAGTTTGAGGTATAGTTAAAAGTAGTTGATTGCATCTGATATAGTTTATTTTTGTAGTATTTATCTTATATAGTGGACAAAAAGTATTTAAAAATTAAACATTTTAAAGTCCCCTTGTGGTGAAAATCAAGTTTTTAATGTTGTTTATATGTCTATCTGGTGTTTTTAATGTGCTTTAAGACAAACCATGTGCAAATTCATGTCAACACCATTGCTGAGTATTTTCTATTTAAAACGGCAGTGATCTAAAGACCCGTGGTTTGAAATTGCTGGTGTTTCTGACGTCACAAACTACCTTGTAACCAATCACGTCAACGTGGGGGCGGGCATTAGCATATCATTAACTATGACCGCTCTGAAGCAGGGGAGTCTCAAGAGAAGGTTATCCGGGTATATTTTTCTGTTGATGTAAAAAATTGGGTAGATTTAGCAATATAGCGGGTTTATGATGTATATTATGATGTTATGATGAACTATATGCCTTTCTCCACTGACGTCCTGAGTTGTTAAAGCATTTGTAAGGATACTGATTGTTAGAAGACAGCTGTCTGACTCGCGAACGTGAACATGGTTTGTAACACATTATTAGCTGTTTGATAACATAGTCAAGCAAAAGGCTAATCATATTAATTACTGTCATGTGTCCGACGTTGTAAAGAGCGATACCAGTGTTTACCTCAGTGAGTTGAGCGAGTGGATCTCTGAGCTCGTGCGAGTGAGTGGAGGCGGGGCTAATTAGCATATTCATAGATCCGTGTATAATAAACGAAGCAAGGGTGTAGAGTTACATTTAAGCTATTTTAAGGCATGAAAAAAAAATTTCACAGGTAAAAATGTTTAAATGTGTCATTTTGGCGATCAGAGATCAAGGGATAAAATGATTGATACACGGGGACTTTAATGAAAATAAATTCAAAACAAGTAAAAATAAAATAGCATTTTCATGGATAAATTGCTATAATTATTCACTTATTTCAAAATTTGATTTAATTTTAACATAAATAGGTTTATTTGAGTTTTATTTATTAAATAATTTATTCATTAAACACTTCATTTTAAATACTCTGCTCCTCCATAATCTTTAATTAACCTTGAACAGATAAATTTACACAAATAAAACTAGAAAGCATCCTAATGTACTTAACTGAGTTGAAAACAGTGATGAATAACAAAATTCAAGTCAATTCATACTGCGAATTGTGTAAGATAAAAAGACTTGTTTTCAGAACATATCTTGAATTTCTTATCCTATTGGCAAATTGTTTTAAAGCTTAAAACTATTGATATTTAGTGTGAGGTTTATGCTTAAAACAATAATAAAACAATTAAAATTACATTTATATATTGAAAGATATACTTAATATATATAAATTTTTAAAGAGACTCAATTGATTCAGTGAATCTTTTTTTTGAATGATTCATTAAAATGAACCATACAGATTCACTTGCACCGGTTAACTTGTCTGTAAAGCTGCGCAAGCAATACATTGTGACAAAATTAACCATGTTGCATTTTATTGCACTGTACCTTTAAGCTTAATTAAATTGCTGTCTCTCAATGCAACTCTCAATGAAAACAAATGACTTCCGTTTGCCTTTTTGCTGCAATTCGCTATCAGCGTGATTCCTGTTTCCTCATTAGATAAAGTGCTGTAGGTTGTTGCTAGCAAATCTGTTTGTAAACTGCTGAGGTGCTCTTATGCTACGGACATTAGTTGTCTCACTTTTACAAGTTAATTTCTTATGCATTCTTTTGTGTCTTGTTTTTGCATTTCTTATAAATACAGACACACAAAGAACAAAATTGGACTTTAACCCTCTCTAATGTCTTCAAAACTGTCTCTTTGTATCCTGCAGTCCATGTTGCATCCGTCCAGACCATGAGAAAGTTTTAGGAACGTGGTCTGTTTGTAAACGTCTTCACGAGTGTTGACTGGGGATCCGGAGGGAAGCAGCTGTTTTTTATGGCAGAGATTTACGGCTCATTCAACTGTTCATGGTTGTTATGAATTGGATGTTTGCTATGATAATGATTTGAAGTTCGGTGACTCATTCATGTTCCCCTCGTCATGATTCACCACAAGGAAACGTCGCATAACATGCACAATAATTAGTTGCACTTATCCTGTTTTCATTACGACGACGAAACATGCAAATGCAGACATCTGAAGACTCAGAGTAATCAGAGTATACTGGGTTAACTAGTTTAGTGCACCATCAGGTTTGCACACGCTGGCTATGTGACCCTGTTTGCATGTTTAGAAGCACAGGATAAAATGATGAAATGTTTCACCGACACTGAAATATAGCTGTTCAAAGCTTCAGATTGCAGAGTTCAAAAACCCAGAGGCAATTTTCCTAAAGAGTACAAGTGAGAGCTGGGTGTGTGTGTACATTTGTGTGAGGTGATGTCACACAGGCCTTCATCATTATGCTATAGTATAACACAGATTGCACACCCAAAATGAAAATTTTGCCTTTATTTTATTTATTTATTATGCATTGGAGTATTCCTGTTTTCTATATATATCTATATATAGTTACTGTGTACACTCTAAAAAATGCTGGGTTAAAAACAACCCAAGTTGGGTTGAAAATGGACAAACCCAGCGATTGGGTTGTTTTAACCCAGCGGCTGGGTTAAATGTTTGCCCAACCTGCT
>RJVU01061862.1:1266964-1281621 GCA_003731715.1 Anabarilius grahami | reverse complement strand
ATATTTTATATTTTTATCAAATTTCCTAGTGTCCCACTTTAGGAAATGTGGTTTCAAAAAGTGGGACAGTATGATCGCCTAATGTGGGACAGTACTTCAGTCAGTCAAAAATGAGTGGTGGGGCATGGTTTGTGGGACAAAAATGGTTATTTACAGTGTTTTAGTGTTGCTATGCAATAATAGAATGATTGTGTGTATTTGTTGTTTAGTAAAATAGAAAACATTTGGCCAAATGGTCTTAAACATTTATGGAGTTCACAACATTTTTATGAATTTTGACTCGAGGTTAAATCTAGCCTAAAGTTTGTTCAAGGTTTTTTTTTATTATTTCTTTCTCCAGGTTGCAAGATTTTATATTTTGCCTTCAAATAAGCCTAGGCTATGCCTGTTCAAGAGAACAGTGAAGAATTCTGACTCTTTTCTATATATAACATAACATAGCCTATGAAAATAGTTGCCTAATGTCTTTACAATAAATGCATCAAAACTATTATATTGTATTATTTATCTGATGATGTTCAATTATCAATCAATCCATCCATAACCAAAAGAATTACTAACTTAAGAAGATTTTTACTATTCTGCATGAATCAAATGATTTTGGCCTTTTATCACAGACTTTGGCCTTTTCATAGACCTTTTATTATTATGATTATTATTATTATCATCATTATTATTATTATTATCATTATTATTAATATCATCATCATAAATATTGGCCTTTTATCATAGAATTTTCAGTGTCCCACATTAGGAAGCACCAGATTGTTTTAGACGACTTGCACTAAGAGCACTAATATGTCTATAATTTCTTTTATGAATGTGTTATCTCCATTTCCTCTTTTGATTTGATTAGGAGACATCCTGGGGTTTTTAAAATGGTATTGTGTGTGAATTTAATGTTTTGGCTACAAATCGCAATATGTCACAGAAGTCTGAAATGCTAAAAATGTCCCACATTAGGGCAATTCACCCTACATATTTGGATGTTAAAATATGTTCTCAGAATTGTACACTGATAATTTATGGAGAGGTTATGGAGCCAGTCGCAGCATTTTTCGGCTACTACGAGTGAAACACAGGCGGCGGTCTGAAGTTAGCAGCTCCCCGCCGAACGCGAGCCATCTCCGGCACGAGATCCAGCGCCGTTTCCGGTGGAAAGAGGACAACAGAGACTGGTTGATCACACTTGAATTTCTTCTAAATGTTAAATTTTTTACTTGTAATATTCGTTAAACGAGCTTAAATGTAGGCAATATGTATTAAAAATGATAATAAAATATGCTATACTATAAAATAAAGGAATGTAGACTACTTATCAAGCATAATGTTAAATTTAATTTAAAAAAAATTAAACATCTTACCGTCCCCAAATTTTTGAATGGCAATGTATAATAATTTCAGCTAATGAAAATTGCCTTAAATTGCTGACGTGTAAAGTTCTTTCTCATCAGTGGCAGAATTGTGAAGTAGACTTTAAACCTGATGGACAATAATTTAAGATTAGCTTTTACAAACACTGTTAAAAACATTCATTTCCTGTTTCTGTCACACACACACACACACACACACACAAACATGACATGACACATGTTTACAACTAAACTAAATATGTGTGAAAGATGCCTGTCCTCAATATTCCCTGAACAGTCACTAGAGAAAAGAGAATACACAGTGTAATTCAATGAAATAAACACACATGCAGCACATTTAAATTGAATCAAGAGCGTTTATTTTTGCAACACCATTTCATTCTGAATGTCCTTCAACCATATTGCTCATCTCTGCCAGTTTAGGTAGTTGCTGGCTAGTTTCTGTCTGGCCCAAGCGGTTCATTAGCTGGTTCAAGCTGGTATAGATCTTTGATCCACTGTATAGGCTCAAAAACGTATTATGACCACCTTAAGTTTGTATGACCTGGTTTTTCCAAACAGGAATTGCTGATGTGGTTTTTCAGCTGGTGCATTACATGTTACAGATGTAGTCCCCCTCACGCAGCTCTGTAAATGGCCTCACTGGGCTCATTGCGGAGCTTCTCCGTGGGGTTCACCTTAACTGAGTGGTGTTCTCCCTTGAGGAATCACTCTCTCTCTCTCTCTCTCACACACACACACACACACACACACACACAAAACACGAACCACGTATTACTCATATTTACCCTTAAATGTTAGAGTCAGTGGGGACAGAATAGCTTCCCAGCAGCATGAGTAACTCAAACGCAAACCTACTTTAGCTCTGCTTCAATATAACCTCATTAGGAAAAACCAGCATAAACACAATGAGCTAGAGACACTTAATCATACTGGAAACCTAAATGGTGTTCTTCATACATTTTATTTTATTGAAAAGTGTAGTGTTATAATTTATTGCTATCTCAAAGCGTTGTAAACTTAAATTTTTATTTTATTTTATTGCTTTATCAGCTTCATTAAACCTTTATTTTTTATTTTATTAAAGTGTAGTATTATATTTTATTGCTATATCAAAGCTTCATAAACTTAATGGAGTTATTTTTTTTAATTTTTTTTATTGAAAGGTGAAGTATTATATTTTATTGCTATATTGTAAACCTAAAAAAGTTATTTTAGTTTATTTTATTGANTGTAGTATTATATTTTATTGCTATATCAAAGCTTCATAAACTTAATGGAGTTATTTTTTTTTATTTTTTTTATTGAAAGGTGAAGTATTATATTTTATTGCTATATTGTAAACCTAAAAAAGTTATTTTATTTCATTTTATTGAAATGTGTAGCTTTTTATTGTATTGCTATATATAGCTCTGTAAAAGTTTTTTTTTTTTTTTTTTTACTGTATTTTCTTTTCAGTAATGCTTTTAATCCTATAAAATTCTCTCTTTAAATTAACTTTTTGAAAACAGTTTTACAGTGTCTTATGAATCCATATTTTTTGCATTCGTTTTGAATTGATCATTATGAGCAGGGCAATCTGTTTATTTGATGGGTTTTATACGTCATGAATCGGATTTGAAGCCAAAGTTTGGTTTTGATGAAGGATATGGAAGAAGTTTGGAATGAAATGTTTAATTTTGTCTTGGAAGTAGCTTTGTATAAATTTTGAGATCATGTTTATAGTCTTGAGAAAATGATTAATAGTTTCAGGAAATGTGCTTTAATGATTGATAACAACTGTGCTGAAATGTTGATTGAGACTTTGCTGTCCTGTGGATCTTTCCATCCCTCTTTTGCACGTTGTTTCATTTATACAGTCTGATTAAAATAATAATCGGTGAGAACAGACATATATCTGCCACATCAGACACAGACAGTCTTCAGTGTGTGTGTGAAGCATCTGCCAGTGGGCATGTAGGTGATGGCTGTGTGTGTAAATGGTTTATATCCCCTAAGTGTGGTTAATAAATGTTTATTTTGTCTCATCCAGGGCTTTCATCATCACGGGCAGGGCATGCTGTGTTTGTGCACGTGTGCATGAGTGTATGAGTGACACTGAAATCACTAGTTCATGCAAGATTGGAGAAGAGAAAGCAAGCAAGAAAGTAAGGTAAAATGCTAAATAGCTTTATATTCGCCAAAAATATAACTTTTTTTGTTGTTTATTATAAAAAGCAAGCACAGCTCAGGTGAGAAAAAGCAATGCAAAAGTAACTTAATGCATTACTTTCTATAAAAAGTAACTAACACGATTAGTTACTTTTATAACGTAATATTGTAACACATTACTTTTAAAACTGCTATTATTTCCTGTGTTTCTTTGAAAGGTGATTCCAGTTTGAAGTGATTTGACCCCCACACTGGTGGTTTGTAGATCACCACAGCGAGACTAGAGAGTTCGGATGACCTTTACTCTGACGTATTCTCAATACAATGTGCTAAAAATGTCCAAATATGTGATTATTGTATATATATATTAACTGTAAACATAATAATTTAATGCTACATGCTTCCACTGTAGGCGCGGTAATATAATTAGTCTGGATATTACATTAAATAAAACCTACTTTTATGAAAAAGAAAAGCTTTGATATTTTGATAACTTTTTTTTGGTTCCACAAAGAAGGCATATGGGTTTCAAGGTGGATGATGACAGAATTCCAGTATAGACCAGAAAGTGTAAAAGATTGAATTTAAACGAATGATTTGTGTCAAAGTGTTTTAGATGGTCTCCTTTTTTTGGAGTGCTTTTAGAATAATGCTTCTGGGTATACGTAAAATACACAAAAACAGATTTAAAGAGAAGAAAAAAGTACTCCTGTACTCCTTTTCATTTTTCTCTCTCTGTGAGTTTGTGTGTTAGAGAAGATTCCAGACCATGTGGCTTTTCCTTTTTGATTCATCACCCCTCTGTACAGAAGGAGAACAAACCCCCAAACCTCTCTCTCTCTCCCTCCCTCCCTCTCAGGTCTATATGGAGCAGTCTGAGCCGGTCCAGTGTCCAGCTCTGCCCAGTGTGGCTTTGTTGGAATAACGTAATCAAAAGTGGGTTTGTATTGGGGGGAAAACAATTGTGTGAATGTCTCTTTTGCCATGTAATTATGTGTCCATTCAGTGGGGAGAGAGAAATGCTGTGTGTGTTTAGAGTTCACAGTGTTCGCTTGAGGCTTCTGTATTCAGAATTTCCAAGTGTGAGCTGCCAAAAGTTAACAAGACATTTACCATACATCATACCACATGCTCACTAACCAACACACATTACACTATCACAGAGAGATGTGGCTAGATGTTCTATCTATCTATCTATCCGTCCATCCGTCTGTCTAATATCTGTCTGTCCGTCTATCTATCTATCCGTCTGTCTACTATCTGTCCTTCCATCCGTCTATCTGTTTATCATCCATCCATCCATCCATCCATATGTGTCCGTCTGTCTGTCTGTCTGTCTATCTATCTATCCGTCCATCCATCTGTCTCATATCTGTCTGTCCGTCTATCTATCCATCCGTCTGTTTATCATCCGTCCATCCATCCATCCGTGTGTCCGTCTGTCTGCTTTGTCTAATATCTGTCTGTCCGTCTATCTATCTATCTATCTATCTATCTATCTATCTATCTATCTATCTATCTATCTATCTATCTATCTATCTATCTATCCGTCTGTCTGTCTGTCTGTCTGTCTGTCCGTCTATCTATCCATCCGTCTGTCTACTATCTGTCCGTCCATCCATCTATCTGTTTATCATCCATCCATCCGTCTATCTGTTTATCATCCGTCCATCCATCCATCCATCCATCCATCCATCCATCCATCCATCCATCCATCCATCCATCCATCCATCCATCCGTGTGTCCGTCTGTCTGTCTAATATCTGTCTATCTATCTGTTTATCATCCGTCCATCCATCCATCCATCCATCCATCCATCCATCCATCTGTCTCATATCTGTCTGTCCGTCTATCTATCCATCCGTCTGTTTATCATCCGTCCATCCATCCATCCATGTGTCCGTCTTTCTGCTTTGTCTAATATCTGTCTATCTATCTATCTATCTATCTATCTATCTATCTATCTATCTATCTATCTATCTATCTATCTATCTATCTATCTATCCGTCTATCTGTCTGTCTGTCTGTCTGTCCGTCTATCTATCCATCCGTCTGTCTACTATCTGTCCGTCCATCCATCTATCTGTTTATCATCCATCCATCCGTCTATCTGTTTATCATCCGTCCATCCATCCATCCATCCATCCATCCGTGTGTCCGTCTGTCTGTCTGTCTGTCTGTCTGTCTAATATCTGTCTATCATCTATCTATCTATCTATCTATCTATCTATCTATCTATCTATCTATCTATCTATCTATCTATCTATCTATCTATCTATCTATCTATCCGTCTGTCTGTCTGTCTGTCCATCTATCCATCCGTCTGTCTACTATCTGTCCGTCCATCCATCTATCTGTTTATCATCCATCAATCCGTCTATCTGTTTATCATCCGTCCATCCATCCATCCATCCATCCATCCATCCATCCATCCATCCATCCATCCATCCATCCATCCATCCATCCATCCGTGTGTCCGTCTGTCTGTCTGTCTAATATCTATCTATCTATCTATCTATCTATCTATCTATCTATCTGTCTGTCTGTCTGTCTGTCTGTCCGTCCGTCCGTCCGTCCGTCCGTCCGTCCGTCCGTCCGTCCGTCCGTTCATTTATTCATCCTTCCATCCATCTACTATCTATCTATCTATCTATCTATCTATCTATCTATCTATCTATCTATCTATCTATCTATCTATCTATCTATCTATCTATCTGTCTGTCTGTCTGTCTGTCTGTCTGTCTGTCTGTCTGTCTGTCCGTCCGTCCGTCCGTCCGTCCGTCCGTCCATTTATTCATCCTTCCATCCATCTACTATATGTCCATCTGTCTGTCCGTCTATCTATCTATCTATCTGTCTATCTGTCTGTCTGTCTGTCTGTCTGTCTGTCTGTCTGTCTGTCTGTCTGTCCGTCTGTCCGTCCGTCCGTCCGTCCGTCCGTCCGTCCATTTATTCATCCATCCATCTATCCATCTATCTGTCCATCTGTCTGTCATGTTTACACAAAAATTTCTCCAGCAGGATGATGAGAATCTTTGAGAGTTTCTGAAAGAGACACACAGCATCTGTCGGGCACATGTGCTGGTGAGTGAATTTCCCAGAGTGCCTTGCTCTCTAAATTCATGACTTTTAAAATGGCCATTACAGGACAGAATTGATGATTGATGCACTTTTCAGCTGTTAATCTACTCATTATCAGATTTTTTTCTGGCCATGAATATGACCTTTGACCTCCCACACTGATTTTCAATTAAAGGGTTTAAACCGACTGATAGAACATGTTTGTCTGGTGAGTTGCAGGCAGCACTAAAGGACCATGGGTAATTGTTTGTGAAAGACTGTCTGCGCTGAATGATATGGAGGCTCTGCATGTTCTCTGAGTCACAGACATTCCTCCAAACAGCATGTGCTCTCAGTTTATCTGACCGCAGTCTTGAGCTGTTATGAAGCAGATGCTCTGGAACATTTCAGCAGGGGCCGTTTTGTCGTTCATCCATTTATCTGTCGAAATGACAGAAAACAAGGATTTTAGGATGATCTGAATTTGTTTATTTCATTTAAAACAATATTAACTCCTCTTACGGTGGGTTTGATGTTCATTGAGGGTATTAATGTCATGATCTCCTGCAGCCTTACAGCAGCTCAGAAGTGCTGAAGACACAAACTGCCTAAAATACATATATGCAGTGGCTGGCTCCAACAAATATACTCTTAAAAACACTAAAAGGTGAATGTCAGTGTATTAAACAACAAAATGTTGAGCTAAGTGTTGTCCATTTTAAAGAAAGCACAAACACTATTCATGAGTTCACACTTACAAATAATCAGAAAGCAAATAGTATGCGTAAAAGTATGCGTATTTGGCGTGCTGTCCGAGGAGAGCGCTCCGAACTCGGTATTTGGTCCGAACCCAGAGTTCTCCCCCCGTATTCTGGTTAGGAAAGTAACCAGGCAAGTGTGAGGAGACGGGGTGGTGGAGGGATGCTGTAAAACTGTCGAGGAATATGGGTGAGTCGACTGTGTCTATATATATGCTGATTGGGTTGATTACTGATTGCTAACAGCTGGCTGAAATGACGTGATGATTAGTCAGATTATTTGAACGTTGCTCCTCCCGAATTTTGTTAATAAAACATAATTTTAAAGAAAACATCAGGCAGAAAGAAGTTTTTCGATAAACACTTTGTGTTTGGCAAATGTTTATTCATCACTGTATATTGTCAGAATCATTCAGCAGCACTTCTGGATTTGTTTGGAATCTTCAGAGTAACAAGAACATCTCGTATGGTTCTGGAATGCAGCTGAATGAAGTAATGCTGACTCAGTCAATGTGTGGCTTTGTTCCATGTAGTCACGTCTCCCCGGGGTCCTTCCACCGCAACAGAACAGACTAAGAGATTCCACACCGCTCACTGTGGAAGAACATGTGTCATTTCAAACCAGGTCTGGAGAAACCTCTCACGCTCCTTCATGAAGGCTGATGAAGCTCGGGATATGTGGATGACTTTTCTTTTTTTTTTTTTTTTTTAGCATGTATTACTAGCACAAACAAGACTGTCTATAGCTGGAATCACTGTCAGGAACTCAATGTTCTGTTTCAAAAAGAAATCTAATGAGTTCAACGTGTGTTCTGACTGACTAACAAACTCCACTACTGAAAGTCGCTCTCTTTTTTGACTGCAATTCTCAGGTCTTACTGCAGATTTTCAGCTCTATTCCAATTGTTCCAGATTTTCAAGCCATTTCTTCATACACTCTTAAAAATTAAGGTTCCAAAAGCTGACGTGACACCATAGAAGATCATCCATTTTGGGTTCCTCAAAGAACCTTTCAGTGAACAGTGCTTAAAAGAACCATTTTTTTCTTTCTTAGTGTTAAGAACATTTTGAATATCTAAAGAGCCTTTTTACACTACCCTTACGAAAAAGAAGTATACTTCAAGTTCATTTTATCAAGTATACTTAAGTAATGTTCAAGTATATTTTTTTAAGTATACTTTATGAAGTAAGTATACTAGTATCAATGTACTAGAAGTAAACTTGTAAGTTTACTATTTCAATACCGCTTGGGACTAAATTGGCCCAATTGAAGTATACGTTTAAGTGTACTATAAGTGTAACAGTAGTAAACTAGTTCACAGCTACGTTTCTCATTTGTACTGCACCTGCACTACAAGTGAACTTATAAGTATACTGGTAGTTTACTATTTTAATACTAGTAGTAAAAAAATATTTCAGGCTAAACATAAGTTTTATGTAATTGAATTACATATAAAATTTCCATCCATTTGGATTACATAGTTTTTACATAAACAAACTAATAAACTTAATGTGATTCATATTTGCAAGTCATATGTAAATGAAATAGGTAAGATTTATCTAATAGTATGCCCAGGCTATATAACACTGCTTAGTGTTCTTGTGTTCGCGCACTACTGAGTTAAAGTACCATTGAAGCAGTGTCAGAGTTAATGAGATAATTAAGTGATAAATTGAGTGATGATTGAGCATTATTGAAGACACCTGATGATAACAAGCAGAATCACCAAAGGAGAAAATCACAATTTTTAAGCCACCATCGTGGAGATGAAGGTTTGCTTTAGTTGGGCTCTTGACCCTTAACTTTTTAATATTAGGTTTTGTTTGGGCTGTTGTAACAGCTAGTCAAGCAAAGAGAAATGATGATCAGGTGGCGTTGGTTATGTTTTCACATAATCATTATTTGTGTGTATAACTGAACTAATTTGGAGCTCAATTTCTAAGATAAATTTACATGATTGATTGCAGCAGCACTGTGATTCAATATAATCCAAAGTTTTTGTCAAAAGTTGTTCTGAATAAAAAAAATAAAAATCTTTTTTTTTTAGACACACACAGAAATCAAGTATCAGCCTGTGAATCTCAACGACGGTGACAAGCAACACATTCTGATAAACAGATCAACTCTGAGCATTAGAAAACAAGCTACTAAAAAGTCACAAAAAAAAAAATAGTGACAATAAAGGAAATTACTAAAACAATTCAGCTCATAATTTATTCATGCAGCAATGCATGATGGGAGCCATGGATGAATTTTGATTGGTGGCTCCCAGAATGCACTGCAACATGCTTTTTGATGGTCACCACTATTGAGATTCACGGGCTGATTCTTGATGTCTGTGTCTCTAATAGCATTATTTTTTTTTTTTTGGATCAGAACTTTTGAGAGGTTTTATAGATTATATTGATAAATTTGATCTTCTGCTGTAGAATCACAGTGCTACTGTAATCATTAATGTAAATCTAACTCAGAGATTGGGCTCTAAATGAGTTCAGTGATTCAGATCAAATAATGATTATGTGAAAACATAACCAACACCACCTTATCATCTTTTCTCTTTGCTTGACTAGCTGTTACAATAGCCCTAACAAAATCTAATATTAAAAAGTCAAGGGTCAAGAGCCCAACTAAAGCAAACACTCATCTCCACGATGGTGGCTTAAAAATTGTGATTGATTTTCTCCTTTGGTGATTCTGCTTGTTATCATCAGGTGTCTTCAATAATGCTCAATCATCACTCAATTAATCACTTAATTATCTCATTAACTCTGACACTGCTTCAATGGTACTTTAACTAGTAGTGCGCAAACACATGAACACTAAGCAGTGTTATAGCCTGGGCATACTATTAGATAAATCTTACCTATTTCATTTACATATGACTTACAAATATGAATCACATTAAGTTTATTAGTTTGTTTATGTAAAAACTATGTAATCCAAATGGATGGAAATTTTATATGTAATTCAATTACATAAAACTTATGTTTAGCCTAAAATGTTTTTTTGAGTGTAGATATGGAAGTACACTTTGAAATATACTCTCAGTAAATTACTAGTTTAGTGTAAGTAT
This sequence comes from Anabarilius grahami, assembly GCA_003731715.1. Taxonomy (NCBI): domain Eukaryota; kingdom Metazoa; phylum Chordata; class Actinopteri; order Cypriniformes; family Xenocyprididae; genus Anabarilius; species Anabarilius grahami. The sequence continues at coordinate 1,271,205 of RJVU01061862.1, read as the reverse complement.
ACTTGTATGTTTTCTTTAAGTGAACATAACATCACACTTATAGTTTACCTTTTATATATACTATTTTTGCACTTTAAGAATACTGCTATGTTCCTATTTGGTATATATCTGTTTTCTTTATAAATCAATATTTTCAAACAATGTACTTTTATACTATACTTTTATAAATATACTTTTAAGTATATCTCAATCAAAAGAAAGTCCAAGTATAGGCCAAATAGACTTTTCTTTCAGTACACTTAAGTGTAATTTTAAGTTCATATCTCAGAAGTAGGTAAAGTATATTTCTGAGAAGTATATGAAAAGTAGACTGAAAGTATACTTTCTTATTTTTAGTTTAAAAGAAGTATACTAATAGCACACTTGAATAAACTTCTTTTTCGTAAGGGTATAAAGAACCTATTGTGCATCAAAAAGGTTAAATTGACGTTAAAGGTTTTTCACAGAACCACCATGCCAATGAAGAACCTTTATTTGATTGAACCTTTCGGACAGTCTTATAGTCTCATTTAATTCCCTCTGTTTTTTACGTTTGAGTTGTTTAGTTTAAAAATACCCAGACGTGACTATTCCTGGGAATCTCCTAACATGTTTTTAATGGTCTCTCATTATTCAAGAACATGAAGTTTGTGTGAAACTGAATTACTCGACATACAGTCTCAGATCTGCCCTTCAAAACACACTTACTGTGGCCGCACACAATTAACAACAACCACATACACAGATTCTGACTCTGGATCAGATTTATGTAGCCACATGTATTAGCACAGACACATAAACTGTATTCAGATCAGCACTGTAGGACACACAGGGTGGAGTGCAGACAGACAGTCAGTGAGACATATTCAATTAACATCACAGGCGACAGCTTTCTATGCTTTCATGTGAGATTTTCAGCTCACACTAAAAAAATCAACTGCTCGACTGAGATGCTGATGTTGCTTTTGATTGTGAATTTGATATATGCATAGAACCTCAGGTGATACACTCTTAAAAGAAAAGATTCTATAGAACCTTAAAGGGATAGTTTACCCAAAAATGAAAATTATCCCATGATTTACTCACCCTCAAGCCTAGGTGTATATGACTATCTTCTTTCAGACGAACACAATCGAAGTTATATTAAAAAATATCCTGGCTCTTCAAAGCTTTATAATGGGAGTGAACGGCGCTCTTGATTTTGTAGTCCAAAAGAGTGCATCCATCATAAAGGAGATCCATACGACTGCAGGGGGTTAATAAAGGCCTTCTGAAGCAAAGCGATGGGTTTTTGTAAGAAAAATATCCATATTTAAAAGTTTATAAACTAATATAACTAGCTTCCGGCAGACGGCCTACGTAAATTGACTTACGGCGGAAGAGTAACCCCTGACCCGATGTATGACGCAATGAAGAATGCGGATGCGCAGTGGATAGAGCAAAACAAAACATTAGAAGTCTAAATGATAATTTTTTAAGAGAAATATCGGAGGATATTTTTAAAATATGGACATTTTTCTTATAAAAACCCATAGCTCTGCTTCAGAAGGCCTTTATTAACCCCCTGGAGCCGTATGGATTATTTTTATGATAGATGGATGCACTTTTTTGGACATAAAAATCAGGAGCGCCATTCACTACCATTATAAAGCATTATAACTCCAATTGTGTTCGTCTAAAAGAAGATAGTCATATACACCTAGGCTGGCTTGAGGGTGAATAAATCATGGGATTATTTTCATTTTTGGGTGAACTATCCCTTTCTTTCAGGTGCTATGACAAGTGACTCATTTTAAACAAGATGATAATGAAACAGTGCTTTAACCCAACTGGTCTTTAGAGAAGATTTCCAGTCAAAAATTCCCTGAAGATCCATCTGCATCTCCACAGCCTTCTGCAAACAGAGATTGAGGGTTATTGCCAAGAGATTAGGTCATTTACTGACGACATTTATCAGGAAATTCAACAACATTTAGACTAAGCCTTTCTACACTTGGAGTGAATTCAGCTTGAACGATCTCAGCCAAACACGCCGGAGATTCCCTCGAAGGCCTGTGATGGATAGCACTGAGCAGAAATTAAAGGAGTTGCTGTGAAGGATAAAGGCACAGACGGTTTCCACATGTACAGACACTTTTCTCCTTTTGATAGATGAAGCTATATTTGATGTTATATCTGCACAAGGTTCTTCAAACATGATTCAGAAATGGAAAGAAATGCTATTTTTGATTTGACCTCAAAATAATCCACACCAAACTTCTAAAGCCTACTGAAATTTCAAACTCAGCTGGTTTAGATGATATTTTGGAAATAATGAGTAATGTTTTGGAATATTTAAAGTCCATCTATTAAACTTTTTCGAATATTACCTTTCATGCAGCGTGTAATGGCTGTTTGTGAATGTAAAAGCTCTGCAAAGTTTCAAAGATCAAAGAGAAAGACAATTGAAGTTATTGTCTCCTAAAACAAAGAATTGATTCTGAACTGCCAAAATGAACAATGTGAAAAAAAAGTATACCCACCTGTGTTCTTCATTGGCTGCTGCGAACGTTGTCTGCTTTGACCCACCTTTAAACGCTTTAGGTGTAGCTGAAGTTTGATTTATGTTGTTGACAAGTTAAGATTATGTTATTTTCAGTGCTGCAAATCCACTTTGCATGCTTTTCAAAAGGATGAGGACTCGTGCTGGAATTGATACAGTAAAACCAAGTGCTGAGGAAGATTAGGAGTTGAAATTCAGATATGGTAATAAGCGTTTGGTTTTTGATACGCAATGCAAGAGGTTGGCCAATCACAACAGACTGAGCCATCTGACCAATCAGAGCAGAGTAGACCAATCAAAACATGGCTGCTTTCAGCCCCGACAAAAAGTTTTTTAAACGGAAACGGAGGTGTGTTGAACACCCTGTTCTGATGACGCAAGAGTTGCAACTATGGCAGCTGAGAGCTGAGAAGAATTGATATGCTATATTTTTACTATAAAACTCTTTCGACAAACATGTCTTCTAATATCTTCAGTTGTGGTGTATACCAAGCTGCAGCGGACACATTTGTAAATGACTTTACTTGGACCCATTGTGCGAGCTGTCTCTTTAATACCACATGGTTTAGATACATGTAGTTGCTGATTGGGCTGACATTTTTGACACACCCACCAAACAAGAGAAAACGTATCTCAAACCCTGTTGCATTCTGTTTCCAGGAAACATGTCGTTCAACCCGGAAACCGTAGCAAAACGTTGCGCGCCGGTTTGAGCTTGAACGTGCCCCAGATGACTGACCAATCAGAGTAGAGAAGACCAATCACAACAGACTGAACCGTCTGACCAATCAGAGCAGAGTAGCTCTCAGAAAGTAGGGGTTTAGAGAGACTGAATCGTCAAACATTTTTAGACTCTTTGAGAAAGGAGGTGATGCAATGTATATAATGAGAAAATTAAAGTGTTTTTTTGACTTTGAATGCATGTAAACCTATTGTAGGAGACCTCCAAAACAAAATTAGGAACTTTTAAGATAGCGTAATTGGGGCACTTTAAAAGTTGTTTAATGTTAGCTTCTCTTAGTAGATATAAAAACTACAGATTTTTTTGCATTTTATTTGCCTAATGTTTGCACATGAATTCGGTTTGTTTTAATGATATAAATAAGAAGTATATGCTTTGAAGAAACACACTTGTGTCTGTGCATGTATGAACCAGATCTAAAAGAGTCGAGTCCAAATCAAATTCTCACCTCAGAAACATGTTCGTGGGATGGAAAATGTGTGAAAACTTTGATCAAGATCCAACTAATTCTATAAATTACTTTGCACATCATGTTAAAATGTAACTTTCATATTTCTGAGTTTATGCAGACAAAAACAGATTTATTAATAAGCACTGATTCATAATACCTTTATATTGATTGATGGCACCTGAGGGAATGTGCCGGATTAGGCACTGATGTTCTGGGCGAAGAGAAATCTCACTTTGCCAATCTGTCCATCACTGTTACTTTCAGTGTTCTTTTGGAAACAGTTTCCTTCGTTCTTTTTCTGAGAAATCAGAGAGTATAAGAACAAAAGATCAGGGAGGATATCAAAGTCTAATAATATTAAACTTTATTTGTTTCATGTACGATTGACATTTATAGGTCATTTTCATCCCGTAATTCATTTTCACTTTATCTTTTGCCTTCTCTAACACAGTTAGTCAAATGTCAACTATCTGAAGTTTTAATAGTTAAAGGTTTTTGTGTAGGCTATGTCATAAAAACTACTTAAA
>RJVU01061862.1:1247064-1266942 GCA_003731715.1 Anabarilius grahami | reverse complement strand
GGGTATCACACACAGTTTCTACCAATCTCATGTTAATCTTGAGTACCTATAGAGTAGTAGTGCATCCTTCATATCTCCGAAAAGTCTTTAGTTTGATCATATTTATAAAAGATACATACGCTGTACCGAGTCTTTCTGAAAACAGCCGAGTGCCTGGAGGCGTGTCATGTGAGCGGAGCTAAAGAGTCACAAGCACGCACAGCTTTTGCGTATCGTCTGCAAGCTATCGATGGTCAGCTAAACAAATGTATTTAAACACACACAATACACCATTCAACAATGCACAAGTGTTTGCTGTGAAACACTATTGCAATTGCTCAAACACAAATTATTTTAAAAACATAAAAAGGTCAAGACCCCAACTAAAACAAACCCTGACCACCACAATGGTGGCATAATTTATTGACCAAAAAAACACCAACATTTAAACTCTCATTTAAATTCTCAATAAGAAATTATTTAGACGTGACAGAAATAAAGTCAATATGGTTAGTAATAAGTAAATCAGATCTTTTAATCAGATCTTGAGAGATTTAATGTCTTTTACCTTCAGTTGATTTCAATTAAATGGTTTTGGCTGAAGTCACTTGTAGTTGTTGTGTTTCTCTTTTCTTCAGTTATTCTGTTTGTTAACAGCAGGTGTTCATCATTAATGTTCAATAATCCCTGAATTAATAACTTAATTATCTCATTAACTTTAACTCTGCTTCAGTGTTATTTTAACACTATTCAGAGAGGGACCAAATGTTATCTGAGCAGAGTTGATTTAACTCTGTGGATTTTACTGTGTAATGAATATAGCGTATAGTGAATGGTGAATAATGAATTTATGAATTCACTATGTTCGTGTTGTTTACATTATATGCACTTAGGCGCCTATTGCCAACTAAACAGACATTTGATGCAGTTTTACTCACCACCTGCTGTTCCGACTCATGACCGGGATCATTACCGCTGTGACCGCTCCATCTTTCAGTTTCAAACGGTCTATAAATCCAGCGTGGAACTGGGGCTGGGCCTTGTTTATGAAACCATAAGCACCGATCCTGATGGCTCGAGCTGCCACAGAAAAACACGAGATATTCTAAATACCGTATACTGCCTATTTAAGTGGTAAACAGTATGCAATCTGAAACAGTAGCTGTTTCAAATATGTTTCCAATTATTGTTGCATGACCTTATCATGCAGCATGTTTAATTCTGCCTGCTGTATCCAGTTATCATCAGTTCAATCAAAATTATAAAAATTTGCCCTTTATATAGCACTAGTGTAGCTGCTTTTTGTTAGTAATTTGTAGTGCAGCCATAAATACCTACAGCAGCTTCTCCAGCTTCAACATGTTTCTTTTTTCAGACAATTTTAATGTACATGTCATTTTAAAAGTCCACTGTAAACCCCAACGCTCAAAATACTTAATTTGTTTGAGTAGGACAAACTTAAATTAAACAAATTAGTTCAGTTAAATTAACTGTTATGAGTATTTAAAACTTTCTTTTACTTTTGAGTTCACAGCACTGACATATTTCAAGTAAACTAAACTGTTTTAGTTGCAGCAGATTTGTAATTCCCAGCATGGTTTGCATCAGACTGTATAAATGTTGAAATTAAGTGTTATTTTGTGTGTTTTTGCATAAGATTAACATCGGGAGACATAAGTTAGTGTTTAATGTTGTGTTATGTTGGGATTGACAGGGGGTTCTGTTATGTTAGTTTTGTAGGGTTACCATTCTGGTGAAGAGTAGACCGTGTGGTAAGGTTGAGGATGGGCTGCAAAACTTTTAAGACCACATACTGTATACTGTATGTTGCTTGATTATATATTGACAGTCTCTTTGGTAGTTATAATAGCGTGTGTTTTTTTGTTAACTAACATTTAACCAAGATCTGAATGTGATGTTTATGTAAATTAACTATATGTACTTGAGTGGGGCGAGGCTGAGAACTGTGGGAGCGAAGGAATGCCAGTGATGTGATTGTTAATGAGAGACACCTGTGCACCACACTGGCCTTGCTCCACTTCCATGGCTCTCGGCCCCACCCCACTTATCACAAAATTTACAGTGCAATTGGAATTCAAAATCTTCAGAAATGCAGATTGATAAAAACAATGACAGCTGTGGAGTATGTCCCACATGTTTAACATGATAAGAAAATGAATACTGTTTTCTTTGCAGTGTAAATCTAAACTGATTCAAAATGTTTTGCTTTTATTCAAGCAAAATGCAGCTGCATTAGTGACTTAATACACTGAATCCAGTGATGAATACTGTTTACATTTATGAGCTTTGTACTGGCTTGTTTCTAACGGTCATGTTTAGTAACTCCTGCTTTTCCATAATTAATAATTGCTGGAGTGAAGAACACGTGCATCTGAATCTGTGTACAATGGAGAGAGTCAGATTGTACTTTGGCAGAATCCTCTGCATCAATCACCGATGACAAACACACTCTTTCACTTCAATTATTCTTTCCATATACGCACTAATCACTTTATTCTCATCATTACTTGTTCTTTTTTCCTTCTTTCTCTCTCTCTCTCTCTCTCTCTCTCTGTCTCTCTCTCTCTCTCTCTCTCTCTCTCTCTCTCACCCTTTTGTGTTTTTATAAGTATTTTGTTTTCCTCTCTTTCAAGCATCTGTTATTAAACCTCAACCACAGAAGCAGAATGTTCTTCATGTTCATTTACACCAATCACAGCCCAGATTTGTTCCATGAATTGCAACATTTTAACCAATGTTATGGATGAATGTTGGGTTGTGGGTTAGTATGTAGTATTTAATGACATGTCTGGCATGTGTTTCACATGAAAAGGTTTATAATTTCTGAAAATAGCAGCATTTTAGTTGCATAATAGCATTTTTTTTTTAAACCGCACTCATTGCATTGATTAGAAATAATAGAGAAAGAAAAACATTTTAAAGGAAACAGAAAAAATAAGTGAGAACTATATGCCAACAGAAAGAAAATATTTAATAATAATAACAAATTATTAATTAAATTATATTTTAGAATTTAAAATGCTAAATGTAAAATATAATAAATTATTTATAATAATAAATAAAATATAATAAATCAAATACAAAAGAGAGTCTGAGTCTGTAAATCATATATATAGTAAGTAAACAGACAAATAAAAAGTTTTGGGATTAATACAATTCTTTTAAATATATTTATACTTTTATTCAGCAAGGATGTTTTAAATTGATCAAAAGTGAAAGTAAAGGCATTCATATATTTATATATAAAGATTTCTATTGAAAATAAATGCTGTTCTTTTGAAAAAAAGGTGCTGAATAAAAGTATAAATCTCTTTAAAAAAAAAAACTCTTATTCAAAGATTCCACAAAAATCAACACAACTGTTTTCAACATTGATAATTTTTAGAATTGATATTAGAATAGTTTTACATATTAGAATGATTTCTGAAGGGTCATGTGACACTAAAGACTAGAGTAATGATGCTGAAAATACAGCTTTACCATCACAGTAATAAATTACAATTTAATATATATTCAAATAGAAAATAGTTATTTGAAATTATACTGATCCCAAACTTTTTTCATTTGTTTATTCATTTAAATACATATGCAGAGCATGTAAGGTAAATTCAGGTTACAATGATGGCCAATTTTTTTAAACGGATCAAAAGGGGCTTAATTTGCCTGAATTAACTCTTTATTCTATTGTTTAAGTATAAATAATAGTGTTCTAACAGGTGATCAGACATCATAATTATACCACAAATTGGGTTTTGGTCTCACTAATCCCCATTATATTCCAAATGAATATAGTGAGTAGACTGATTGATTCTCAGAGAGTTTGTTGGGTGTTTTAGTGTTAATATGTTGATAAATATGTGTGTGATGTTTGCTCTAGTGTGTCTGTGCATGCCTGGGCAGCTGTGGATGGCTATTCATTAATCTCTCATTCCAGCCGTTATGATGGATGATGAGCAGGCAGCAGTGATTTCTGGTGTGGGGACGAATGCATGTGTCTGTATGTGCATAAATGTGTGTGCATTGTGTATTGTAAACGTGGCTCCTCCTGTGTGTGTGTGTGTGTGTGTATGTATATGGCGTGTATGTACGTTCCCTGTGTATGTGTGAAGTTTCATAATCCTGCTGAATGATGAACATATGAGAGCCAAGGAATGTGTACAGGTGTGTCCCGGCATGTAATACAGAGAGATGAAGAGAGGACATCTCTCAGAAAGGAGTCATTGAGTGCAATCATGAAAGCTGTACTGTATATGTCATAATCCAAACACTAATCTCTGCCATTGTGTGTTTAGACAGTGATGTTTTGGACTCAGTCTTATACTATCTGTAACCCATAAACATTCTCCATTAACAATTTCCACAATGAAATTTGAACACAATACAAATTATGATATAGTGTTTTAGTCTCTCTTTGATTTCTGCTTATTCTTTTTGTTTTTTCCAACTGATTGGGCGATGCCCAAAATGGCCGATATGGCAAAATTGGGTATTGTTTGGCTCGACATGCTATACCAAATCTAAAGAGACCAATTTTGTGTTTTTTTTTTTTTTTTTTTTTTNCAAGGTCTGAGGATGATCTGATTAAATTTTTATGAAAATCAGAGCAACGGTCTAGGAGGAGTTCGAAAAAGTAGTTTTTTAAACAAAATCAAAATGGCGGACAGGAAGCCGACTATGGCAAAACTGCTATCTATGTGCTTGGCAAAATATAAGAGATTCATTAGAAAAGGCAAAATTAATCAAAAGCTATTAGCATTTTTTAAAATTTCATTATAATTCTTGACCACAAGGTGGCACTGCCCTGAAATTTGATAAGTATCTTCAGAGCATGGTGCCGATGACACATATTGAGTTTCGTAATGATATGCCAATGACAAAAATTCAAAACGGCCGATGCCCAAAATGGCCGATATGGCAAAATTGGGTATTGTTTGACTCGACATGCTATACCAAATCTAAAGAGACCAATTTTGTGTTTTTTTTTGGGTTTTTTTGTGTGTGGTCAAACCGTTCAGAAGTTACACAGTAAAATCCCTAGAGTTAAATCAACTCTGCTCAGAGTGCATATGGTCCCTCTCTAAATAGTGTTAAAGTAACACTGAAGCAGAGTTAAAGTAAATTAGATAATTAAACAATTAATTAAGTGATAATTGAACATTAATGATGAACACCTGCTGTTAACAAGCAGGACCACCGAAACAGAGCGGGCTTTACAAGCCTGTTTCGAATGGACTGATTGGAGTGTTTTTGAAGCTGCTGCCACTGATCCGGACGAGCTCACAGAGACTGTTACATCATATATCAGATTCTGTGAGGATTTGTGCATTCCTACAAAGACTCATCTAACTTACAACAACGACAAACCCTGGTTCACTGCAAAACTCAGCCAGCTCCATCAGGCCAAAGAAGATGCTCGCAGAAAAGGGGACAGAGTCTTGTACAAACAGGCCAAATACACACTGGAAAAGGAGATCAGAGTGGAAAAGAGGAATTATTCCGACAAACTTCGGAATCAGTTCTCTTCTGATGACACAGCTTCAGTGTGGAAAGGTCTAAAAGTTATCACCAACTACAAGACACCATCCTCCAGCTCTGTGGAGAATCAACGACTGGCAGACCATCTGAACGAGTTTTATTGCAGGTTTGAGAAATCACCATTAACACCTCCAACAACCCCCCTCTCCCCCACTCCTCCACTTCAGTTCAGTGAAGATGATGTGCGCCAGGTCTTCAGAAAGAACAAGAGAAGAAAGGCACCAGGCCCAGACAGCGTTTCACCAGCCTGTCTGAAAACCTGCGCTGACCAGCTGGCCCCCATCTTCACACAGATCTTCAACAGATCACTGGAGCTGTGCGAAGTCCCCTCATGCTTCGAACGCTCCACCATCATCCCCGTCCCAAAGAAACCCAAAATTACTGGACTAAATGGCTACAGACCTGTGGCTCTAACGTCTGTGGCAATGATGTCATTTGAAAGACTGGTTCTGGCTTATCTGAAGGACATCACTGGACCCTTACTGGACCCCCTGCAGTTTGCTTACCGAGCAAACAGGTCTGTGGATGATGCAGTCAATATGGGACTGCATTATGTTCTCCAGCATCTGGACAGACCAGGGACTTATGTGAGGATCCTGTTTGTGGACTTCAGCTCTGCTTTTAACACCATCATCCCATCACTCCTCCAGCCCAAACTAACTCAGCTCTCCGTGCCCACCTCTGTCTGTCAGTGGATCACCAGCTTCCTGACAGACAGGCAGCAGCTAGTGAGGCTGGGAAAATTCTCATCCAGCACCCGCACCATCAGCTGTGGCTGTGTCCTCTCCCCACTGCTCTTCTCCCTGTACACCAATGACTGCACCTCTAAAGACCCCTCTGTCAAGCTCCTGAAGTTTGCGGACGACACTACAGTCATCGGCCTCATCCGGGATGGAGACGAGTCTGCTTACAGACTGGAGGTTGAACTGCTGGCTGTCTGGTGCAGTCTTAACAACCTGGAGCTCAATACGCTCAAGACAGTGGAGATGATCGTGGACTTCAGGAGAAACCCCCCTGCTCTCCCCCCACTCACCATCATTAACAGCACTGTGACTGCAGTGGAGTCATTCAGGTTCCTGGGCACCACCATCTCCCAGGACCTGAAGTGGGACAACCACATCGAGTCCATTGTGAAAAAGGCCCAGCAGAGGTTGTACTTCCTTCGCACAAATAATTACACATTATTTACTTAAAACACTTATTTATATTTCAAATTTGCACACATAACTGTACATACATTTGTCTATATTATATATTGTTTTTTGCTTTTTTTGCACTTTGTCTATCTTGTAAATTTGTATATTATTATTTTATTCTTTTTATTATGTGTCTTGTCTTGTCGCTGTTACTCTGTTGCACTGTGGAGCTTCTGTCACTAAAACAAATTCCTAGTATGTGTAAACAACATACCTGGCAATAAAGCTCTTTCTGATTCTGATAAACCTCTTTCTTCTGATTCTGACTCACTGAAGAAAAGAGAAACACAAGAACTACAACTGACTTCAGCCACAGCCTTAGATGAAATCAACTGAAGATAAAAGATATTAAATCTTTCAAGATCTGATTAAAAGATCTGATTCACTTATTACTAACCAGATTGAGATTTAGATGATGGTGTTTTATTTTGTCAAAAAATTATGCCACCATCATGGTGGTCAGGGTTTGTTTTAGTTGGGCTCTTGACCCTTTTATATCTTTAAAATAATTTGCGTTTGAGCAATTGCAATAGTGTTTCACAACAAACACTTGTATATTGCTGAATCAAAAGACTGAAGGAGCAGATCAGCTTGAATTATCTGCTATACCATCATATAAAAGCAGCTCATATCTGTTCAATGTAAAGCACTGACCTCACTGCTTTACAACAACATATGCATTGTGCCAACAAATCTATCATTGTGCCAAATTTCACAACCTTTTACCATATGGTTCTATGGGCAGCCATGGTCTCCTCAGCAGAAGAAGAGGAAGAGGAAGTGGAAGAAGAAGAAGACGACAACTAATGGATACAATAGGTGCCTACACACCTTCGGTGCTTGGCCTATAATAAAATGCTTCATACTCCATTAGCAAGAAGTGCCCTGCATCAAAGCGGTGACTTGTGCATGAGTGAGCATCACTCACATTTTCTTCAGGAAATTTTAAAAAGTTTTAAAAAGTTAACAGCAATCTGAATGCTTTATTTACCATAAGCCAATTTGTAGTCCCATCTGGCACTTGGCGAGTCTTGAATTTGGACCTATTGTACATGTGTGTGTTTCACAGGCCTGTGCAGGAGTGTGTGCCCCCCGCTGGCTCAGGGACACCCTGCACAAAAGAAGCTGCATTCTTCACATTCCCTCTGAGGAGAGTTCCCGTAACCTGAGGTGGAGTGAGACATCAGTCCGTACAACCTGTGTAACCTGGAGCTCTCCGAGCCTGGTATTCCTTGAAGACGTCATTCTGTACTGTAAACCTGAGCTGAACTACAATATGATGTCATATCACCTCTGGCACATGCACTTAAAGGTGCAGTAAGCAATTTCTGAGAATCATTGTTGAACACTGTTGATATTTGAAATCAACCCAAACAAAGACACTCTCTTAATTGCTTATTAAAGTCAATGAGAAATCAAAACTGACCCTATTTACTTTCTTAAAGACATACCATCATTCATTAGCCTGGATGCCAGCCGAATTTAGCCCCGCCCACAACATTTTGAGGTCGGGGAGTTCGGTCTGGACTCGATCCGTAGAGGAGTAATTATGCCCGAACAGAAACTGTTCGGACCAATCACATTGTCAGGGCGATGATTGACAGATTATCACCAGAAACGTAATCAGCCACGTCATCAAAGAGCGCTTGGGTTGAATTAGTTTACAACAATGATGGCTGGTGTTGAAGAACCTGAAGAACTGAGATGTGTAGATACCGCCATCGCGTCCGTTAGAGACGACATCGACAGCGCATTAATTTTAAAAGAGGAACAGAGGACCGCCATCAAGGCATTTGTCGGTGGGAAAGATGTCTTTGCTAGCCTGACGTGGTCATACTCAATTTGTGTGCAGTTGAGTTCTGTTGACAACTATGCGTCGCTCAACACACGTCACTTACTCTGTAGCTCTGATTGGTTGTAGGTCTATCCAATTGAGGTCTTTCCTGGATCGGTTGAAATACGCCCCCATAATCAAAGCCCAATGGAGCAGTATCAGACTCATATTCGAACTAGAATTGAGTATGACCACGTCAGGCTAATGATTCATTAGTGCATCAGTGCCATTGAGAGAGGCTCTGGTCTTTGTAATCATTCATCAGTTGCTCCGCCTCTAAAATGACTGACATCATGAATCCCTCTCACATTTTTTTCATTCTTTCCCTTCTAACCACTTTGCTTCATTCTGGTATGTAACACCCACTTTTCATGATGCACTCAGTTCCCAAAGGACAAAATTATTTCCCTTATACTTCCAATATAATTCCATTCTTCAAAATTACTTCCCAAATACTCAAACTTCTTTTTCTTCGCTGCATTTCTACTCCTCTCAAGCTTGCGTCCTAGTTGGATAATAAACCTGGAATTGTTTATTACGAATTGTTGGCCGCTTGACAATTTGCTTTTGTTCCTCTTTTCTAAGTCTCTTTGGATAAAAGCATCTGCTAAATGCATAAATGTAAATATTGTATACCTATTGAACTCCAATAAGTCATATTACGGAATTGAAACGGGTTGCAAATGGAATTTTCACATTGACTTTGTTGACTTAATGGGTTAGTTCACCTAAAAATGAAAATAATGTAATTTATTACTCACCCTCATGTCATTCTACACCCGTAAGACCTTCGTTCATCTTTGGAACACAAATTAAGATATTGTTGATGAAATCCGATGGCTCAGTGAGGCCTCTATAAAGGTACTAAAAACATATTTAAAACAGTTCATGTGAGTTCAGTGGTTCTATCTTAATATTATAAAGCAAAAAGAGTACTTTTTGTTCTCCAAAAAAACAAAATAATGACTTTTCAAAAATATCTATATGGGCCGATTTCAAAACACTGCTTCAGAGCTTTACGAATCAAATCAGTGAAACGGAGAGCCAAAGTCACATGATTTCAGCAGCTTAGCTGTTTGATAGGAGATCCGAATCACTAATTCGAAACAAAAGATTCATAAAGCTCAGAAGCTTCATGAAGCAGTGTTTTGAAATCGGCCCATCACTAGATATTGTTGAAAAGTTGTTATTTTGTTTTTTTGGCGCACAAAAATTATTCTTATCGCTTTATAATATTAAGATAGAACCACTGAACTCACATGAACTGTTTCAAATATGTTTTTAGTACTTTTATGGACCTTGAGATTTTCAATGGCTTTGTTCTCAATGGAGGCCTCACTGAGCCATCGGATTTCATCAACAATATCTTAATTTGTGTTCTGAAGATGAACAAATGTCTTACAGGTGTGGAACGACATGAGGGTGAGTAAAAATTACATTATTTTCATTTTTGGGTGAACTAACCCTTTAATACACATATAACCTGGTTAGTATTTTTTGATAAACACAAGCCAAAGGAGATTTTCCACATGCAACTGAGTTTATTGTGATACTGCACTTCTTTTATCAAATATACTTTTAAATCTATATTTATGCGATTGATTGATTGATTGATTTGCAAGGGAATTAACTGGCTTCATTTTGTTTTAAATGTAACCTGAACAGGATTCCCTTCCCCTCCATACATTCGGACCCATGTCAAAAGGTCATCACCCTTGTGGCCTTGTGTGCACCAGCTGTTGCGTACGTCAGGAGGTCCTGAATCGTTTCAGCCTTAAAATAGTATGCAAACTTTAATTTTAGGAACAACTTGGAATAACCCTTGGCTTCCATGCACAACACTGTTCCTATGCTAGAATAGTTTACATGCAGAAGGTAAGACAAAGCAAGTTTATTTATGTATTTTATACACAATGGTGATTAAAGGTGCTTTACATTGGCCCATTATAAGGATTAGTTGATTCTGACAGGTATCTAATTAGTATTTAATGTACATTTGTTTATTTATTTGGTAAGCAGGCATGTTGTAAGCAGGATAATGTACAGTCAGATTGTCATTATTGGCAAAATTCATTTTGAATGATATATATATATATATTAAATGATGATACTAGACATATTAATAACTCTTTCTTTCTACATTATTTATGATAATACCTTAACAAGGCCATCAAATGTCCTTTAACTGGATGATTGACCTAAAAAAGTTTTCTGCTGCTACACCCATCAAATTAGATGAGTCAAAAAAATACTAAAAGACAGGACTAAAAACTCACAGACAAAAAAGAGAGAGAGTAAATGAAGTCCCTCACTGTAAACTTCCCGCCTACCTAAAATACTAACCAATTAGAAACCGAGCATTTTTGGTACTGCTCTCCGATTGGTTGCTCGCCTCGTGACTGACAGTCTGTGTGAATGAAGTTTTTTCCCACTTTGGCTCCGCGAAGTTTCAGTGACGGGGGCATCACTGCAGCGCACTGAAGGGAAGGAAAGAACAGAAGGGAAAAGAAGGGAGAGAGGTGCCCCATCCATCCATCTATCCATCCACTGAATTTTCCTGCAGGACTTTATTAACGTATGGCTGCATGAGAGGCTTAGAGCTCTCGCGCTTTCTCTCTCCGGGACTGTTGGGTTACTGGTTCTGTCCTGATATCAAGCAGTTGTCATAATAATTTAATCAAACTCTACGCGTCAGGACGGGCGCAGGTGGTCATGGATACACCTATCAGATGGAAAGTAAAGCGGAGGTTTAAGGAGGTGCGGCTGTCGGTACTCCTAGTATTCCTGATGTTTGTCACCTCACGAGTCAGCGCAGGTAAGCGGCGAATCAGCTGTTCCCAAACTGTTACTTTGTGCCGCGGGCCGCGCTCACCCGGGGCTGCGGTTCTTTGCGCGAGCGCATTCCACGGTCAGTCCGCCGCTCCGGGACTGGAATGACCGGAGGAGGGAATGGGGGGCCCTAGAGTGGGATTTTTGCGTCCGAAGTTCAGTGGCCGTGACTTTTGTTTTGCACTTTTTTTCCGTCAGGGAAGCATTCGAGCAGCAACGAATAACGGAATCAGAAGTTTTCCCGTGCAAGGAAACAGCTGCACGAGGAAATCGTGATGCACCATCTATTGTGCCTTCAAACTCGTTTACGCTGCTCCCCTTTGGTGCAACACTCAACTGTTCTTATGCAAATTAGCAAATAAAGACCTCATAGTAGAAATCTGGATTCCAGGATTCCATGTGTGAAAAAGCAGTGGTTCTTTTCGGCTCTTTTTGCATTTCGCATTATAGATTCTTCACTTCAGAATATTGGTTTCTGGCATCTGTAAAGCAGCATAGACTTCAAGAACTAGAGAATAGAAAGTCATTGGTGGAACTTGCAAATGTTCTCCTACACTCTTAACAATAAACATTCCAGTAGGAATCAGTGTCACAGGAGAACCTTCTCAAGTTCTGCTTTTGAAAACCATTGATGTTTTACCAGAACCTAGAAACCAATACGCTGACCTGAAGAACCTAAACCCTATAGTGTTTTTAAATCTCAAGGACTTCAAAGAACCATTGAAGAAGGTTTATCTTTAAGGGTGTACGACATCAGGACCGCTTTTGATTTCAGACTATATGAAACGCTTTCAACGCTGATGTGTGAACATAAACCATACAACCTAGACTGGGATTTGTAGACTTTTTGGAAGATGTTTCAGATGCTTTTTAGGGGATCTGGCAGAAAGTAGTTTTCCTCCAGCAGGCGCGCTGACTGCAGAACGTAATTGGAAAAATATGCAGGATGAGAAACACACCAGGAGAGAGAGAGAGAGAGAGAGAGAGCGACAGAGAGTTTAAGTTTTTTCCATAGGCTCATAAAAACGAATCCATCACTCTGGCTCTCCTTTTGTTTGGCGAAAGACGGATAAAAAATAATAGATAAATGTAAATAAATGCACGTTAGTCTCAGCGAAGAGGTCTGTAATGAAGAACATCAGTGAGTCAGGGTGGAGTCGCCGCGTGTCTTTTCTAGTAGATCAGAGATGCTCGAGGTGAAGCTCGCAATTATCTCGTAAACCACTTATAGAAGGAATTACCCGGCAGTTATTTTAGAGATATTTATAAGCAACGTTTATACATTAATCAAGTCACATGCATTTTGAAATGGCATTTGTTAAAAGTCAAGAGTTTATATGCTGTTTAATCAATATCCCCTTTTGCAGTTGTTTGACATCTGGTTTTAGTGTTCCGTCATTATCTATATATCACACTCGGATTTGATTGTGTGGACTTTATTAGTCGTGAACGTAAATCTGTGGTTTGTACAGTAATGACGGAGCCAAAGCAGACAGGATATGATCTCTCTTTCTCATCCTTCAGGTTTCTCCAGCCTGTCCCAGGGAGTACCCCTCTCTCTCTCTCTCTCTCTCTCTCTTTCTCCAGGCTGGAGGGAGGGCGAGAAGGAGGGGGAGGGATTGAGGGAAGGGTGGTTGGAAATTCTGCTCTGCATGTGTGATTAGATTCGTGTCTGGTCATGGCCACTTGGCTGCTCAATATACTGTTGGAATTATTGAGCTGTTTTAATTATAACAAGAACATTTTGGTCAAAGAACATGAACTTTGGTCAAGAACATTGCGTACTTACAGCAATGATATATACACTCTTAAAATCAAGATTCCAATCAGAACCTCAAACAGTTTCATAATCTGATTTTTTAACATCCACAAAATTTTTTTTATTCTCCAGTTCTTTTGAAAACCGTCATGTACTGGTGCTTTAAAGAGCCCATAATGCAAAACACTAATCTGAAGAACCTATATTGAAACATCAAGAGCGTTTTTAATCTTCAAAGAACCATATAGCAACTCAAGAACCCTATCAAGGTTTCCACGGTCATGGAAAACCTGAGGAACTAGGAATTTTATAGAACCAGAAAGGTAATAGAAATCAAAATAGTGCATTTATTAATTTTTTTAGCTCTGAAATATTTCATAGAAATTGCTCTTTGTAAACATAATATATTCATGAACGGCTGGAAAAATAATGGAAATTTATTAGTCAAAAGGTGTGAAAACCTCATTCAAAAGTGGTTCTTGTTAAAAAAGCGTTCTTTGTTGTACTTGAGAACCAATTATTTCCATTTTTAAAGGGATAGTTCATCCAAAAATGAAAATTCTGTCATCATTTAGTCACCCTCAATTTGTTCCAAACCTGTATACATTTCTTTCTCCCCATTGACTACCATAGTAGCAAAAAATACTATGGTAGTCAATGGGGGGTCGAGATCTGCTTGGTTACAAACATTCTTCCAAATATCTTCTTTTGTGTTCAGCAGAACAAAGAAATGTATACAGGTTTGGAACAACTTGAGGGTGAGTAAATGATGACAGAATTTTCATTTTTGGGTGAACTATCCCTTTAAGAGTGTATCCTAAGTGTTGAGCAGTGAAAATTTATCAGCTTAATCACTTTAGCTTGCATGAGTCAAGGATGAATTCATTAGAGCGATTCATTGACTTGACATCTGTCACAGAGCATCTGCTAGAATGATGCTCATTAGAATCAAATTGGATTGAAATTTATGAGTTATTTGGTTTCATTCGCGATCTAGAATGCTTTGGGCTCTGTTCTAAATACAGCTGCGATCCCTATGTAGTGTATAGCCTTTTTTTTGTAGCTGGGTAATGCAGAAAAGATGGTGGATTTGATCTGGAGCCAGACTCCCAAGTTTTCAAGGATGCACTTTATCGAGCTGTGAAGCTGAGTCAGTCGGCAACACTCACTGCTTCCACGACACGTGGTCTGACGGGTGATGTCATGCAGTGGGCGGGGCTAATCAAATATGATCTGCTGGTAGAGAATGACGTGCTGTCGTAGCAAAGTTTATGGTGGGACTAGCAGTGCATTGTGGGATACAAGGGAGCTCTTACGTCAAAGTAGACAGAAGCTTGTAAAGGCAAAAATGGCCAACGGTGATGTTGCCGCACTTCCTGTGCAGGGCAATTCTGCTTTATTACTCACACTTGTGCTGTTTTATGAGATTTTTACGAACACTCTCGGCAGACCTGCATCGCTCATTCAGCCTGTTGGGTGTGCTTCACTTTTGAGAGTAAACGAATGCCTTTTAACAAATGGCATGTCGTAACGATTGTTTATTGCCCACGTGTGTTGTTTCTGGTTTTGGTTACTCTTGTTGTTGTGTTCTGGAGACCCTTAAAGCCTTCAGAGGAGAAATTTAGTAACGTTTGGAGCCAAAATTTCACACCCTTGGAGCCTTTCAAAAATGTTTCTAGTGTAATGAAAACAAGATGTCCATTTCAGCTGTTCCGACTCTTCATTTAGCGATTGATTTAGTAGGAATCATAGAGGAATATTAACTTTGTGAAGAAATCAAATTCGTGTTGCCTTTGGCTCTGTTGGGCCCATTAACAGAACAAGCGGTGTCTTCCTCTGGTTATTAAAACCTAACAGTCCAGTTCCAAGAGGAAAAGGATAAAGGGTTTCCCTCCTAATCAAACTCCCAGAATTCCTTTTTGCATACTAGCTATCCTGTACAGTATGCACGATTAGAATTAGTATATCGCAAATCATGATATGTTGAAAATGTAATGTTAAAGGTGCCTGGATGAATGGCATACTGTTTAAGATGGATTTTCTAAATAAATATGCAAGATTAAGAGTAAACATCCTAAATCATAGTATGCAGGAAATTGTCAATATGTCAATAGTGACTGGATGTCATAGTGTGCATCTGTTGACATACTATCTATCTTATATGGCCTGCAATATTAGGAGTTTTGCATCTCAAATCAAAAAAGTGACTGGGTTGCATATATTTGCAATGGATTTTTGAAGTATGTTTCTGTTTTACGTGCTAGCTTGCTACATTCAGATTAGTGCATCTCAAAAAATAATATATGGTGAATTGATGGTGTAGTATTTACAGTGGATTTTTGAAGTATGCATCTTTGTGCATACTAAACATCATACATAGTATGCAAGATATAGATTAGTGTGTGGTTTTTACATACTTTCAATCTTGTATAGTTTTCAAGATTAGGATTAGCACATGCTGTAATTAGTATGTCAAAAGTGATTGGATGGCATAGTATTGACAATGGAGTTTTGAAGTATGCATCTGTTTATGCTATTGTGAAGATTAGTGCATCTCAAACTATAATGTTCAGGGCGAATGTATGGTATACTATTTACAATGGGTTTTTGAAGTATGCTTCTGTTTTAATTTATCTTATATAGTATACAAGATAAAGTTAGCATGTCCCAAATCATAGACAAATGTGTCCAGATAGCATACTACACCTGACGGTACTACATAGTATTCCAGATTAAGATTTGTGCATTCCAAGTCATATAAAAAATCGTTGTACTTTATACTGAAAATAGTATGTCACATACTCAGATGACATACTACATCCAGTTTGAAGCATGTGTATGCTTTTTGGGCTAATATTTGATTTGTATCAATCCATAATTTTAGTATGTTTGTCTGCAATGCTGGCTTGCTACATACTTAAAAGCACAAACTTTTCCATTGCGAGCACAGTGTGTACTTTTCAAAGTTAGTAGAAGTCTGCAAATTGATAGTAGAAGTATGCGAATAGATGGTAGTTCAGTAGTTACCGTGTCAGCAGTTATGATATTGTGTGTATTACGTAAGACCAGACCAGCCCTCGGCCCTGTACTTGCCTTTAGTGTGTAGGAGGTCCAGCTTGGGATCACAGGACAGAAATGTTGTATGTTTTGTACTGTATTAGACTGTGCTGTTTTTGAGGCCCAAAAGTTTTTTTCCCTCTTGGTTTGTGTGGTTTGGGCTTTATAGCGTGTGTTTTAGAGTCGCATTGTTTTATGATTGAAAGTGTTTCAAGTCTCCCTTCAATCTAAAGCCGCATTTGGGAGGGTGATAGTTGGTGAAACCTTCAAGGTCTCAGTTCACACACTATAAAAAACAGATATTGCCTCTTTCAGACATCAGGACCAAACCCTGACCCACATGTCTGTTGAGTTCGAGCACACATAAAGTTTAGTGGAGTTGCTTCATTTCTGCAGATAGTTTCTCATGGATCATTATTTTGAACTAGTGTTTTATCAGACATACTGAAGATGAGATAGCAAATATATATATATATATATATATATTTTAAATACAAGTCATTTACAAGAAAGATTTAATATAAATATAAATAGAACAGATAACTTTTTTCAATTGATTCAGTTGAATTGATTTCACAAAGTTTTTCTTTGTAAACAATGCAATATTTGAAAAAACTTAACTGAACAATAATGATTAACAGCAGTATTTAACAAAATGTTTAATTCAGTGAGAATCAGTGAATCGTTTTCTGAACCAGTTCATTGAATCAAATGGTATGAATTCCTAAAATGAATCTTCTAGTGAGAAAGGAGGTTGAGGAGTGTTCAGGTCTGTGCGTGTTTCAGAGAGAAAAAAACAGAGTAAGAAAGGGGAAAGTGAAAAAGCAAGTGATTGAGGGGAGAAAGGAAAGTGAGTTATAGTAGTTAATGACAGCAGACCTACAGGAGATGAGGTCACCGGGTCAGGGGTTAAAGGTGGCATACTGTGGGTGGTGATCTTCAGATTATGACCACCCCAGAGGTTTACAGTGCCCCACCCCGAGACATAACGTCTGGAAAACACATCACTTTGAGTGGAGAGAGAAAGTTGGGATCCATTTCAAACTGTTTTGACGTTAAAAGTGACTTAAAAACTGTTTGGCAATTTTATACTTAAAATATGTCAAAGTTGGTGACTTGTTAATGTGCCTGTTAAATGAAGCATATTGCTCATACACTACCGTTCAAACATTTGGGGGTTGAAATTAATTTTTCATGTTTTTGAAAGAAGTATCTTATGCTCACCAAGGCTGCATTTGTTTGATTATTAAATGGTTGAAAAAATTCAATAGAGTTTGACGTATCATATCTATAGTCCAGAATATAATAGAGACTTGTGAGTGGGCTCTTTTAACTTGGCAACAACCTAGAAACCACTCAGCACACCCTAGAAACCACATGGCCACATGCTAAATCAGCTCAGAATACCTTAAGAACTGCATAGCAACTCCCTAACAACCACATAGAACACCTTAGAAATCCCATAGCAACATCAGACAACCTCTCAGAACACCTCAGCAACTCCCTAACAACTACATAGAACACCTTAGAAATCCCATAGCAACATTCTAAAACCTCTCAGAACACCTCAGCAACTGTATAGCAACTCTCTATCAACATCACAGAAGACCCTAGAAACCCCATAGCAACATTCTAAACCTTTCAGAACACTTCAGCAACTACTTATTAACTCTCTAGCAACCACATAGAACACTTTAGAAACCCCATAGCAATGTTCTGAAACCTCTTAGAACACCTCAGCAACTGCATAGCAACTCCCTAACAACCACATAGAACACCATAGAAACCCCATAGCAACATTCTAAAACCTCTTGGGCATCTTGACTCCATAGCAACCACATAGAACACCCGAGAAACCCCATAGCAACATTCTCACTGCATAGCAGCTCCCTAACAACCAAATAGAACACTATAGAAACCCCACAGCAACATTCTTAAACCTCTCAGAGCATCTTTGCAACTGCATAGTGACACCTTAGAAACCCCATGGCAACATCATACAGCCTCTCAGAACACCTCAGCAACTACATAGCAGCTCCCTAGCAACCACATAGAACTCCTTAGAAACCTCATAACAACATTCTCACTGCATAGCAGCTTCCTAGCAACCACATAGAACTCCTTAGAAACCTCATAACAACATTCTCACTGCATAGCAACTCCCTAACAACCACATAGAACACCATAGAAACCCCATAGCAACATTCTCACTGCATAGCAGCTCCCTAACAACCAAATAGAACACTATAGAAACCCCACAGCAACATTCTTAAACCTCTCAGAGCATCTTTGCAACTGCATAGTGACACCTTAGAAACCCCATGGCAACATCATACAGCCTCTCAGAACACCTCAGCAACTACATAGCAGCTCCCTAGCAACCACATAGAACTCCTTAGAAACCTCATAACAACATTCTCACTGCATAGCAACTCCCTAGCAACCACATAGAACAGCCTAGAAATCCCATAGCAACATTCTTAAACCTCTCAGAACAACTTAGCAACTTTATAGCACTGCAGTGGAGAGTTCTGCATGGGCTTCTGCTCAGATTTTCTTCAGAAAGTGAATCTAGTTGTATCAGTATTATGGGGGGTGGACAGGGTTTTAGTTATTCGGATTACACCTGGTCTTGATACAGCCTGCCACCCCTGCTGCTCACACACACACATTGTTGTCTGCCATGCATGCGTGTGTGTGTTTAGATCTCTGGTTCCCAGAGTTTGAAAGTTGAAGTTTTTGAGTATTGTATTTCTGTCTGCTCTGTTCTGTATGAATGGACTCTTTCACAGAGCTTTTAAACGGACTCCATGTTTGGGCTTTGCTGAGGCTTTGTTGTGATTAATTGGAGGAGGGGTCAGTGTGTGTGTGTGTGTGACTGACTTCTCTGGAGTTCTAAGCACCCCTACGACGTACTGAGGTTCCCCAGGGCTGTCATGAAGCTCACACATGTGCACACACTTCCTCTAAAATAACATTCCCTACATACCTGCACTAGAGCTGCTAACTCGGTGTCAGCATGACTATAGCACCCCAGAGCATCATGGGATATGTGTGTTTTTGGAGCAAAAAGCCACAGATGGACCAGCATAGATGGTTTTCTTTTATTTCTTGGCATTTGGGATTGGAGAAATAAGAGCGAGTGAGAGCGAGAGTTTGTGTTCTCACATCTGGAAGCTATAGCCGTCATTGTGCTGTCTGCTGATCCCAGAGAAAAAGAAGGAAAAAAGAGGGGGGAAAAAAGAAAAAATGTCTTCCAGATGTTTTTTCCCCTCCCCTTACTGTGGAACAGCAGAGGAATAA
Source organism: Anabarilius grahami (assembly GCA_003731715.1). Classification (NCBI taxonomy): domain Eukaryota; kingdom Metazoa; phylum Chordata; class Actinopteri; order Cypriniformes; family Xenocyprididae; genus Anabarilius; species Anabarilius grahami. The sequence goes on along the minus strand of RJVU01061862.1, from coordinate 1,247,429 downwards.
AATACTGTTTCATTAAGACAGAAGAAAAATACATGGTCCTCTCAGTGAGGAAACGAGTGCGATTGTTGGTATGGAGGGTTGCAAAATGTGCTTCGAATTCACAAAATGGCTTGTTTCTTTAAGCGGTAATGCCCATGCAGACCCACTGACCTGACCCTTTTTTTGCAGGTTTATGCATGCATATCTGTTTATTTGTGTGTTTATGCATGTGTGTGATTGTGTGAGATTGCAGAGCTTTTTTGAAAGAGAGGGCGAGAAGTTTCTTTTCTTTTGTTCCTCCTACTAGATGAATTATTCTGCAAAAAAAATCATGTTCTAATACCTTTTTTAAAATAATTTTTCCCCAGGAGAACTATTAAAACAGC
>RJVU01061862.1:1209701-1246595 GCA_003731715.1 Anabarilius grahami | reverse complement strand
ATTTGAAAATATGATGTTTATAACAGAATCATATGAATCAAACAGGCTTAGAATGGCAACGATTTCTCACATGGTTTTCCACATATAATTTTTCAAAATTATATGTATTGGTAGTTCTGTCATCGAGTTGCATTTGCATAAAGTTAAACTCTGATCAGGTTTGTTGCATGGTCATCAGACTCTGTCACTCGTCACCGCAAATCGCCAACTATCTATGACAAGGAGTGACTATTCATGTCGTTTTGTCTCTGTAAACTTCTGTCATTATGAACGCCCCTTTACTGAGATGCTTGTCATTGAGTATGATTGTGTATATATGCGTGTGTGTGTGTGTGTGTGGTGACCTTTGTTGTGGCAATTAAGAACCCACATATCTCACATGCCACATTCATGACCCTGAAAAAGGGAATTATGGGATTGCCCAGGGTTTATGACCAACACACATGCTCGCTCTTGCTCTTTATTTGGGTTTTATGTGAGTGACTGCTGATCTATCTTTCCATCTCATGGAAAGAAGAGACTTTTTGTGTGACAAACAGATTCATTATGCCTCAGAAATGCCACAGATGTTCACATCACTACAAAACATCAGATGCCTGGATCCCTCGTCCAAATAATGACCCACAATTTTTTTTGTTTGCTCACTAAAATGTACTATTATAGCCATAGTTTCTGTTAAAATACTATAGTTACTGTACTATTGTTATTGCAAGATAAAGGGATCTCTTTCTAACAGGGTAAGATGTTTGCAGAATCTGTCTGTTGTTTTGTATATTTTCATATGCCAGTAGTCACAAATACCAGTTTACCATAATTGTAGAAACAATAACTGGAGTAATTATGGTATTTTTAAGGAAACTTTGACTATGGTTAATGTTTGTTAGGGTCAGTACACATGAGCTTTCAAAGCCTCTTTGAGCTTTCATAAGGTTTTCATTATCCTGTGGATGAGGAATCACTTGAGGGCAGCAGTTGGTCCTGTAATGCTTCATTTGAGCAGTATGCTAAAGGTTACGTGCTTGACTCTCTCACGTGTGTGTGTGTGTGTGTGTTTTACAAAGCTTTACTATACTTTGCATCTCATTCAATCACACACATCCCTGTGTGTGTACAACATATATTATTTGTGGACCAATGAGATGGACCAATAAATCTTATTTTATTTTACATATTTTATTTTATTTGTATTTCTTAGTGGTGATCATCATGTATATTTTATTTTATTTTATTTTTTACAACATTGAGGTGATCATCATGTTTACCCTATTTTAATTTAATCTAATTTTTATTTTATTTTACATCTTAGAGGTGACATCATATGCACCTTATTTTATTTTATTATTTTTTGTTTTTACATCATTGAGGTGATCATCATGTTAACCCTATTTTAATTTAATTAAATTTTTAATTTTACATCTTAGAGGTGACATCATATGCACCTTATTTTATTTTATCATTGGCTGTAATTTTGACAATTTTATGGTATTGACAAATTATGTGTCGTACCTAGTGCACATAAAGTGCAAAAATACTATAGCGAGTGAATTTTATGCTGTTCAACATGTAGATCCAGTAGAATACAGTACAATGACATCAGCAGCTCCTTTTTGACCCTGCACACCTGGAATATGCTCGTGCTATTGGACGCTTTTGTGTTCTGTGAATACTTGCAGGTTTTCCTGGGTTGCCGATATGTGGAGTCAGTAATGAGTGATTAATATTGTTCAGTGGGTTATTCATGATATGTTTAGGGAACCCTGCAGGTCCAGACATGTGAGAAGAACTTTAGGATTCTGGAGCGGTGTGCGGAAAGCTGACATTCCTTCCACTGGCCTCATACTGAGAATATAAAATAGTCTCTCTCTCTCTCAATGTCTCTCTCTCTCTGTCTGTCTCTCTGCAGTAGCACATTATGAACTGGCCACAAAAACCACAGAAACGTTCAACTCTCTCCAGAAAGAATTAAACACACACACACACACACACTTCACTTATGCTTCAGCGCAGGACAGAGAGGCTTTTGTTCCAGAGTTGTAATAATCTGGCGATACTATATGTACAATAGTATGTCGTCTCACATGTGATTGAAGTCATTTTGAAGAAACCGTGATGAGCTGTTTTATGATTTTCGGATTTAAGATTTTGTAGTGCTGATATTGTAGTGCAACAGAATATAAACATAAAATGCAATTTTCTTAGAGTTAAATGAAAAATTACAGTACCATGGTATTACCATGTTTTTGTACAAGTTACCCAAGATTTTTGTGGTATTTAATTTTTTGTACATTACCCTGTTTAAACTATGTTTCTTGAACATACCTTGTTTTTTGTGCATGCTATTATGCTAAGTCTTAATGCATCAATTCTTACCATGCATTATTTTTCCATGATTAAACAATGCTTTTTGGACATTTAACATGGTATTAACATATTGTTTTGTACATGGTACAATGGTAATACTGTTTTCATATGTACCATGATAATACCATGTATTTTTGGCATTTATCATGATAATACCCTACTTTTTTAATACATGTACCATGATAATACTGCTTTTTTACATTTACCATAGCAATACTATGCTTTTTGGACATTTACAATGATAATGTCATATATTTGTACATTACCCTGGTAATACCTTGTTTTTTGTGCATAGTACCATGTTAATATATATATTTTTTTTTTACATGAACCGTGATTATACACTGATTTCTTTGGACATTTACCATGATAATGTAATATATTTGTACATTACTCTGGTGGTACCTTGTTTTTTGTACATGGTACCATGTTAATACCGTGTTTTCTTTTCTTACATATACTATGATAATGCACTTATTTCTTTGGACATTTACCATGATAATACCATATATTTGTACGTTACCCTGGTAATACCTTGTTTTTCGTACATGGTACCATGTTAATACTGTGTTTTTTTTACATGTACCATGATTATACCATGATTTCTTTGCACATTTACCATGATAATACCATATATTTAAACTGTGTTTGGAAGTGTACTATGATAATACCATGTTTTTGAACATAATGCCATTATTATATCATGTAGCATAGTATGCATTTGGTACATATTAGTAACATGATTTAAATCAAAACACCACAGTATTTCCATATGATACTGTCACTGTATCATGGTACCATCTCAGTACTTCATTTGTCAGGGTTGTGCTGGAGTTTTGTTCTGCTTTGATTTTAGCATGGGGCTGGATGAAACTGTAGTTGAGTTTAAATGTTCTTTGATGCTTGTAACATGCGTGTCTCTTTCGTAATAAATGTGTGCTTGATTTCATGGGAAGGGATGTATGCCGCTCTCTTCTAAGGGTGTTTTCACATATAGTTCATTTTAAAAGATTCTCAGTCCTTTTGGTGTTCACAATCTAGTAGACTCAAAAGAGAACCCAGTTCTTTTTTTGGTCCTCTTCAGCATTAAAGTGATCTCAGACCCTTTCTTGTTTACACCACAACTTCATAAGAACTCAGACCCCGGCTCCAGCTCAGAAAAATAACAATAATAACACTTCACAATAACGTTCTATTAATTACCTTTGGTAATTATTTTCGGTATCATGAATTAACAGCATTCGTATTAGGGGCGTGCATTGGAACCTGTATCTGTAACAATCTCAAAATTATTTATATCTTTATTCAAATGAAACTGGAAGTGACAGAGCTTTAACCGGAAGATTTTACAATTACTTGAGAAGACATATCTATGTCATATCTATGGTTTTAAATGTATATCTATTTCCTTCGTAGTTCAAATGTGCCATGTATAACTCATAATAAAAAATAAAAAAAAATATATATATATATACTTTTTCTATGCATATAAAAAACCTATGGAACTTACTAAGCTACATAAAATATAGACGTAATGGTTTAGTAAATATTAACATTAACCAAGATTACATGCTGCTAGTGATCATTTGTAGGTTATATTAAGTGTAACGAAGGTATGCGATATTTATTTTATATCGCAAATATATTAAGCATTCCCCGAATGGACCTTGAAGTCAGTAGTGACAGAACAGCGGGAATGGCGAGCCTGAAGGTACACTTGTTGAAACGAAACGCAAAGCGGACCGGGACCTCGATGCTTTCACATATCACGAAGCAATCAAACCACAAACGGACCCACAAACAAATCGTACTCCAGAGGTGGTCTGAGTATGGTTCACTTTTGGGTCCTTTTGGGGGGGTCGTCTGAGATCACTTGGTTTGTTCACATATACACGTTGAAACGCTCCGAGAGCGTTTAAAAGGGTTAAACGAACTAGGTGTGAAAACACCCTAAGTGTGCAGTTGTTCCTGCGTGTGCTGAAGGAATTGGATGCATTTGTATATGAATTGTGTGTGTGATTGAGTTGTGGTACAGCAGCACATGAGTCATCGTTTCCAGTGTCTAATGCACAGGCTTGAACACCAGCCAGCGATTCAGTCAGTGAACGTGAGCCATTTAACATGGAAAGTCTTTACACACTCTTTGCTGAAAGAGAAGCTGTTTTAACTTTAATAGACAATCAAAAACTATGAAAAAGTGTTGTGAATGATGCAGACAGATGAAATAGATTTTGCTGAATCAGTCAGTTGTTGATTGCTGCTCTAGTTAGTGGAAACCAGAACACCACACAGTCTAACCAAACCACCAAACCAGACATAGCATTATAGTGCACTTCAAAAAGCCCACTGAAAGAGAGAGAGAAGAAAAAAAAAGTATAATGGTCTAATTGCGTACTTAAAGGGATAGTCACCCAAAAATGAAAATTAGCCCATGATTTACTCACCCTCAAGCCATCCTAGGTGTATATGACTATCTTCTTTCAGACAAACACAATCGGAGATATATTTAAAAGTATCCTGGCTCTTCCAAGCTTTATAATGGTAGTGAGGGGGGGTTTTGAAGATTTTGTAATACCAGATTTTGAAGCCCCGCAAAAAATTGTCCATCCATCATAAAAGTAATCCATACGGCTCCACGGGGTTAATAAAGACCTTTTGAAGCAAAGCAATGTGTTTTTGTAAGAAAAATATCCATATTTAAATCTTTATAAACTTAAATAACTAGCTTCTGACGGTACACATACTGCGTAAATCGACTTGCTCTAAATGAGTAACCCTCTGACGCGATGTATGACGTAGGATGTAGGAGTAGCGTAAGATTAGATGCCTCTCGTGGTTCAAACAAATATAAAAATATGGATATTTTACTTACAAAAACCCATTGCTTCGCTTCAAAAGGAATTTATTAACCCTGGAGCTGTATGGATTACTTTTATGATGGATGGATGCATTTGGCTTCAAAATATGACCAAGGTTATTTTTTAAATATATCTCTGATTGTATTCATCTGAAAGAAGATAGTCATGTACACCTAGGATGGCTTGAGGGTGAGTAAATCATGGGACAATTTTCATTTGTGGGTGAACTATCCCTTTAAGCCACGTAAGAAGCTCAAAGCACCTGGTCGGCATACTTGCAGTTTTACCCTTTAGCCCTCAGAACCCTGTCATCCCGCTCATTACAGCTCTGTCCAGGTCAAAGGTCAGTTGTTGGACAGTGACCTCCTGTATGTGGAAGAAGTGAGGTCGTAATATAGATGGCTATCACCATCCGTGCAGCCACAGGGCGCTCATGCCGCTTGATTTGCTGCTGTTGGTTGAGGAGCTGTCAATCACTCAGATTGACCTATCATTAAACTGTCAGCACCGGCCTCCTGAAACCTCTCAGAACAGCTTAGCGTTAGGATAGCAATGCACTCGGAATGTCATATCAACATGCTACCTGATCAGAATACCTTAGGAACCACCTAGCCATGACCTAGCTAGGGTTGCAAAGGGGCAGAAAATCTGTGCTGCTGCCCCTCAAAACACACAGACACTCAGTGTCGCCTTGCGTCTTTGAACATGAGGGATGAATTTCAGAAAGAGCCTTTAAACTGTTGTCTTATGCATGCAAGTCTTTCTTTCTCCGAAGTTATTGCTTCACAGATCTTACATTTTCCTGACATGCTTCCAAACCACTCAAATGTGTCAGAGTCAAATGCCACTGTAAAGCTGTACTCTGATTAACAATGACATCACGGTGTGATTTAAATCAGTGATTGACACATTTTTTAAGGTTATTTAAGGTCAGATTTTCATGGATTCATCCAAAGTGGTTGTGCATATGAGTAATTTCTCCATCATTGCGGTCTGATGTGGTTTTGTATTTTAATGCAACATGTGTTTCTGATATATGGCACATTCTAGGCATCCTAGAACATTCGAAACCTGTCTTGGTTCAAAATCCACAGAACCGCTGTAAACATGAGACGTTTCACTTGCTCCAGATGCGCTTTAGATATGCACTGTTACTTTTTGTAAAGGAACTCAAACTATTTCTGGTCTGTGGGTTAATGTTGCATTGTGGGAAATTTATTCTACTAGTTGTGAATGTATAGTAATATTTTTAATACATTTAATGTTAAGTACTGTTCCATATAAAGCTAAATAGGTTACATTAGCAGTTCATTAACAGTAATGAGTCATGTGATTCCATCTGGGTAAAGGTTTAGCTGGTTAGCATGGCCCAATTTGCCCCTGCTGGTAAATGTCACAACTTATTCTAGATCCTTTCTGTATTATTTTGTGGTTGGTAAGATTAAAAAAAATATATATATATATGAAAGAAGTCACTTCTACTCTCCAAGTCTACATTTAGGCTATTTGATCAAAAATACAGTAGAAATGGTAATACTGTGAAAATGATCAAATTTAAAAAATACTGTTTTCTGAATATATTTTAAAAATGTAATTTATTCCTATGATCAAAGCTGAATTTTCAGCATCATTACTTCAGTCTTCAATCTTAAATACATTGTGCTGCCTAATATTTTTGTGGAAACTGTGAAAATGTTAAGTAACTATACAACAGTGAGATGCCAAAAGTTAGGAAAAATATATATATTTTTTGTTTACAGTATGTGAATGTTTGCGAAATGAGAAGGAGAGCGAGAAGTTTGGTTGTGTTTAAAGTGCTGATCTTGTGTTGAGTCAATTTTTCCATCTCACAGACACAGTGTGTTATCTGTGTGTGTGTTTCTGTGAGAGACAGACAGACAGACAGACACGCACATGTTTACTTTGCTATCTAAATAGGGACATTGCATAGACTTATATTGTTTTTATACCCAGCTTGTTATAAATGCTATAACCTAAACCTAGCCCACACCCTAACACCACCAGAAAACTGTCTGCCATTTTACAAATAAAAAACTGTATTTACTTTTATGCAATTTTTACAAATAAGGACATCCCCAAAAGGAGGTTTTGGGAGATTGGTACTCAAAATACGAACTCTTTCCCCACCATTGATGAAATTTTCCGTCATTTATGAGACAACAGCAGAGACAATGCTGGGAAATTCTGTCAATCCGCCACTGATTTTCCAGCAATCCATGTTTTCACCTGTTATACGGTAGGGGGTGCTATTACGCGTCTTCTGAAAGAGTACCGAATCTCCGAATCAAAAGATGAAGATGAAGCAGAAACAAGTGATAAAAGCATTGCTTCAAAATGTTTCTTTTTTATAAAACTTACCCATGAAAGTTTTGTGAAAAGGCTGACGGTGACTGGCCACTAAAAGGACATGGTGATGGAAAAAAAAATATGAGATGGGAGGAAAAAATATATTTCAATGCTTGTGCGTTCTCTTACGATTATATAGTTGGGGAATTATACTGTATATAATTTTCAGGCGTCAGGAAGCCTATATCAATATGTGGGGTATTGAAATCACTTTTTCCTTTTACTTTCAAATTTGCAATCACATGTACTCTGTGTATAGGGAGCGTCGGTACTGACCACACGTTTTATAAGATAAGATATTTGTCGCTCAGGATCTGTTGCGCACAAAAATCCTCCACCATCGTCCTGTCAGACATCTCTCGTCTTCGTCACATGATAAGTGAAATCTTATTTCCTGTAATGTAACCGACTACTGCAGCAAGCCTAACCATGTCCATTTAGAGGCTCTGTAGAATGGGTTATTCATTTTCCGTGACTTTCTGAATTCGGAATTAGGCTTTGGAGACATCCCTAATAATTTACATATACAGTATATTATATGCAAACTGCCTGTGGTAGGGTGTTATGGGTGGTTGCCAGGGTGTTTCTATGCAGCTGAGTGGTTGTCAGAAAAAAAGGTACGGTGCTTGTCACTGGGGCAAAAAAGTGAAAAGGTACATCTTTGTACCTACTTACCCCTTAATGGTGCATATTAGTACCTTAAAAGTACATATTAGTACCTTAAAAGTACATATTAGTACTTTAAAAGTACATATTAGTACCTTTGTACCTTAGTGTACTGCCCGAGTGACAAGCACCGTACGTTTTTTTCAGACAGTGTGGCATGTTCATATGCAGTTTCTAGTGTGTTTTTAGGGTATTCTGTGTGTCTATGTGATTGTTGTAGTGATGGTGCTTGGGGTTCGGTAAAAATATAAATGCATTTACTTGGATGTTTTATGTCTGGCAAATAAATGTGTGCGTGTCGTTCTCTTATCTTGTCCATTTCCTGTTGTTTTGCAATTTTAAGAATAATTAGTCAGTCTGGTCACTTTTTCATGATGGGAACAGAGAGAAAGAGAGAGAACTCATCTTGCCAACAGTCTTCCTGTGTCTCCTCCATTCACCTTCCGGTGTGTGTTTGCTAGTATCTCTGCCACATGATTGTGTGTTCAAGAGCAGCTGCACAACTGGACTCAGCCAATTCCAGTGAGGAAGGTCCAAATTGTTTCCAAACCCTGCTTGCATATTGGAAATATTTGCATGTCATGCTGAAGTGGAGGTCAAAATGATGATTCATTTTATACAGAACGACCTCAGTGACCCCAACATAGCGGAAGCTCATTGGCCATCCTCTGCTTAAAGCAAACTTGATTCTGTGCTGAATCACTGAAATGCACTGAGTAATGACTGTTTACTTTTGTCTTTTTAGAGCTGCTTTACAGTAGAATTGAATTCTGTTTGCATCACTGAATCGTTGTGTACCTGTTTATCGCTATAAAGCTGCTTTGAAACAATCTGTATTGTACAGTATAAAACACTATATAAATAAAGGTGGCTTGACTTGATGAATATTGAACATTTGTTTGATTCTCACGATGCTGTGATGGAGATCCAGGCTTGTGATCATGTGATCAGTTTGTTGTTAATTACCCATCCTTAATTAGAGGTTAACCACTAAAGAGTTTTAGTGGAACAGAAATTACACACGCCAACTTTAAGGTACAGAAAGTCATTCAAACTTCATTAATAATTTCAACCTATATGTGCTTTCTTTTTTTCTTTTTTTTTGGTTAAATTTATATCCTACATTCAAAGATTTGCAAGATTAAGGTTTGAAAATCTCCCATAGGCCATGTTCAGTGTGTTCACAATCTGTAAATAATATGAATATTTATACATTACAATTTAAAAGTTAGGGGTCAGTAAGAGTTTTAAAGAAATTAATACTTTTATTCAGCAAGGAATTGACTGCGTTGAATTGATCAAAAGTTTCTAAGGTAAAAAATGTATCACGGTTATCACAAAAATATTGCGCAACACAACTGTTTGCAACATTGATAATCAGAAATGATTCTTGAGCAGCAAATCAGCATATTACAATAATTTCTGAAGGATCATGTGACTGAAGACTAGAGTAATGATGCTGAAAATTGAGCTTTGCATCACAGAAATAAATTACATTTATTATATTATTTTAAAATATATTCACATAGAAAACAGCTATTTTAAATTGCAATAGTATTTCACAATATTACTGTTTTATTTTTATATAAAAAACAGTCTTGTAAGAACAAGAGACCTAAACCTCTTATTGTTAGTGTATATAATATTTGTAAACTTTATCGTATTTATTTGCATATAGAATTGTTTTATGTCTTTTCTATCTTACATCTTTTTAACCTCAGTGACATTCCATTTATACACAAAAAAACCAAAACATAGACATTATTGTTGCTGCTCTGGAAGCAGTTTTATTTTCCTCAGGAAATTCAAATCTAGTATTAGCATTACAGTAAAGCTCCTTAATTCAGTATGATTTGGTTTAATAAGCTTTTGAAAAGCTTAAACATTTATAATGTGATCAAACACTCAAGTTTTGAACTGTTATAAACTGAACTGGGGTGTTTGGTGTTAAAGAGTTGAGTTAAAGTTCAGGTGTGTTCAGCTGAGCTTGCTGTTTCTTGAGTTAGGGTTTATATTATGCGTATTTACCCAAAGTTCTTCATCATACTTGTGTTTTACTGCTGATTTTAACATTTTAGAGCAGCAAGTCACTAACTGTTTAGCTTTTAGCATTTATATCTCGGTCAGCTGTCTAAAACAGTGTCAGATCCCTGAGAACAGGAGTAGTTGTGTATGTGTGTGTTGTGCAGTAAGTTAAGCAGTGTGTATTTTGTGTGTTGTGCGGTTTTGGATGAGGTTGTTTTGATGTGTTTATGTTTGGCACTGTGTGTGTGCGTGTGGCATCTGTTTTGCTGTCGATATGTAATTAAAAGTTGGCACTGAAACCCAACACGTTTAATTCTCAGAGAGATGGAGAGATTAGTCATCATGTTCATTTGATTTATGCTTATTTCCTGTGCATTTTAATTGCAGACATTTTTATCTGATCGTAATAATCTCAGGAAATGTGTGTGTGTCAGCCGATGTTTAGGAAAAGCAATTCTTGCTCCTAATAAGTTGTGAATGGGAATGTTTACACACACCTGAGCTGTGGTCTGTGGGGTGTTTGCAGAGGGAAATACTGCGGTGACTGAGTAAATCTCAACAGGTGATGTTTCTGTTCCTCTGGGACGCCTCTTTAAGAGGGTAAACACACACACAGTGTAAACACTCCTGCTGAGTGGTTGTAAGGTGAACCCGAGAGCTTCACCTGAGCAGGTTCTGTATGTGTGGCTGATTTTAAACATGACATTTTACAGGATGTTGATAGATTCCACTCAACCAGAGCTGTAAAGTATGTTGTAAAACATCATGTTCACTTACAGCTTAAATATGTACACACGTAACCTGAATGGGTAAAATACTGACAGAGTACACACACCTGGCACATAACTGAGAACAAAAAAACACCATATACATGTGCACAATCCTATATCTGGTTAAATAAATCAGGAAGACACCTGAGACAGCATGCTACAGTGATTTTTTTTTACTGTTGTAAAATCGCTGTAATGCACTGCTTCTAGTCGCTCTTTGCTTTTTTAAATTGTGGCAAAATAAATAAAAAGCACCAATGTTCAGTACATTTTTTAAATGTATTTAGTATGATCATAAAAATTGTTTTTCTGGCAGGTACAATAATATAGTTCAGTTCTGTTCTGTTCTGTTCTGTACCTGTAGAATGTAGAATTTACATCAGCTTTGAGCATTCAATCAGATTTGAAACCGGAACTATCTGTTTTTGAATAAATCTTCGTTTGTTCTAGTGATTTGTGTCTCTGAGAATTCATTTTTGAAGATAAAGGTTCTAATTAGAAGCTAATAATATTTATATGAATAATATTATATAAATATTTATATTATTTACACTACAGTTCAAAAATTTGGGGTCAGGAAGATAATTAATACTTTTACTTTGCAAGGATGCATTATATTGATAAAAAGTGACAGTAAATTAATTTGTAATGTTACAAAATATTTCTATTTCAAATAAATGCTGTTCTTTTGAACATTCCTATTCATCAAATAATTCTAAAAAAATATGTATCATGGTTTTCACAAAAATATAACTCAACAACTGTTTTCAACTTGGATAATAATAAGAAGAAATGTTTTTTTTGAGCAGCAAATCAATATATTAGAATGATTTCTGAAGGATCATGTGACACTGAAGACTGGAGTAATGATGCTGAAAATTCAGCTTCGATCACAGGAATAAATTACATTTTAAAATATATTCACATAGAAAACAGTTATTTTAAATTGTAATAATGTTTCACAATATTTACTGTATTTTTGATCAAATAAATGCAGCCTTGGTAAGTAAGCGTAAGAGACTTAATTAAAAAACATTTAAAAAATCTTACTGACCCCAAACCGATACGAAGCACTTATAATCAACATTTATAAAAAAACCGAGGTGGTATCGCCGGCGATACCTCAGACCTCAGAGTGTTAATATTTAGAGAACCATACAGCAAAAATGTGCTACAAATAACTACTGCATAAGCATTATTTGTAAGAGTGTTGGTATTTTTTGTGCTGTCTAATGGAGTTCTCATGTCTATTTTTTAATGCTGGACTTCTGTAAGTGGGTTACTGGGTCACACTGTGTTTGCAGGTATTGATTCCCTACTGTGGGTCTAAAGCTGGTGGATGGAGGTGCTTGTGTGGAAAAACAGCTACAACATCGTCTCCATGTACAGCTTTTCCCCTAAACATCCTTAAGAAAACATATATATACTCTTGTGAAAGTTTGCCCCGTAGTTAATGCTTACTGAGGTAAATATTAGCTCTTCCTGCAAGCGCTCATGTTTTCTCCCCCAGCGCGGAGCGAAATGTTGATTCTAGCAGCATCTGGGCCTGTTTACATGAGAGATAGTTCATTATATACACACTATAGTGAAGCGTTCGGTCTTTTATGTGCAGTAGATGTGTGACAATCCTTCATATTTGCAACTATTACCACATTTATTCATAACTAACCACCTAATTTGCTAGTATGCGATCACACACGTTTTACAAAGTATCTTCCTTGACTGTAAAGTTATTTCCCATAGTTGGTTAAATGATAACGATATGTAATCTGCTGTCTAAATTAAGATTTTTTGACTGACACACCACATTATCATTGAGCGGTTAAAGCATGTCATTTTAAGACCTATATATAAAACAGCTCATTTTGGGGAAGCCCTTGGAGCATTCCCTTATCGTTAAATCATAGCGTTGTGTTTTACCTTAGCAAACCTCATTGCTACTTTGACAGGGACTGCTGAAAAGCTTTGGCTAACCAGAGAACCTCAGCGTGGTTCAATGATTCACATCTCTGACGCCTCCGCCTGTCTCAGCAGTTCCCACAGGTGCTAAGAAGAATGTCATTATAGTGCAATCAGTTTAATTACCGCTGTAGCTGTGTAATTTTAGTATGTATGCCTAAAACAAATGCGCATCTCTGATTATAGTGCCCCGTTCGTGATGAGGTGTACTATCAAATTCCTCAGGCAGTGAAAATGTGTTTGTGTGTGTGTGTGTGTATACATAAACTTGTCTGTTGATATTACATTTATGCTCATATCAGCCACTTGCCGAAGTGAATTACATGAGATTTGCCGTGTGCCAAAATAAACAGATTACAATTGGTGTGAGCTAATCTTGACTAAAATCAACTGATCTGAAATGAAAGTCTTTGGAGTATTATATTGTTCTGTGTCCATTTGTCAAATGTGAATTTAGTTTGTAATATTGTTATTTAGATCAGTTGCATGAGTTTAGATTATAGTTATAATCTACAGTATTTTTTAGTTTTCTTCTCTTTCCATTCCTAAACATTTTGTAGTTTGTTGAGTAATACATTTGCATTACTTTTACATTTATCCATTGCATTCAAGAGACATTTTTTATTAAGATTATGCAGTTCCTGGGAATTGAATCCATGATCTCAGTGTTGTTTGTGTCATGCTCTTCTGTTTGAGCTACAGGAATGCCATAATACAACAAAAATTATTATAAATATATTTTTTTAAATATTCACATTTGTTTATTTTTATTTTGATACAAAATTATACTATACTACACACACTATATATTTATTTTTAAATATTATAATATTAACACAAAATGATTTATGCATTATTTATTTTTATTTGTATTAAATAAAAAGCCAATTAGCCTAACTATTAAGTCAAAAAGTACTTTATAGTATGTCAATAAGTAAAAATGAGGTTAATTGGTCACAGAAATGAATTGTCCATTTGCAGAAAATACTTCACATGAATTAGCTTGTTTCCACCACTAAATAAAAAAATAAAAAAGGTAACTGCGACTTTTTATCTCACAATTCTGACTTTTTTCTTGCAATTGTGAGTTACAAAGTTTTTGTGATACAAAGAATTGTGTTACAAAGAATTGTGTGATATAAAGTCAGAATTTTGCGAGATATAAAGTCGCGATTTTGAGAAAAAAATATTTTTTCTCTCACAACTGGACATTATAACACCCAATTGTGAGTTTATATCTCGCAATTCTGACTTTATATCTCGCAATTCTGACTTTATAACTCGCAATTCTGACTTTATCATGCAATTCTGACTTTATATCATGCAATTCTGACTTTATATCTCGCAATTCTGACTTTATATCTCGCAATTCTGACTTTATAACTTGGAATTCTGACTTTATCATGCAATTCTGACTTTATATCATGCAATTCTGACTTTATATCTCACAATTCTGACTTTATATCTCACAATTCTGACTTTATAACTCACAATTCTGACTTTATATCACACAATTCTGACTTTATAACTCACAATTCTGAATTTATATCATGCAATTCTGACTTTATAACTCACAAATTCTGACTTTATAACTCTCAATACTGAGAAAAAAAGTCAGAATTGTGAGATAAAAGTCGCAATTACCTTTTTTATTTATTTCATGGCAGAAAGAAGCTTCCATAGTTTGCAACCCATTTTACATATGTAATGTGATGTATGTCTGAGCCAAACATGATATTCAACAAAAAATATAAGGGGCAGGGCTTGATTTTGTCCATCAGGAAATTGATTGGACTGTTAAAAGTGGGCATTACATAAAGCCATACAAATAAGAGTTTGCTAAAACAATGACTAAATATCTGTTTGGCTATATTTTAGAGGATAAGAAAGATGTTACATTTTGATAAATGATTATGAAGACAAACATTTTTTCTTTGGAGCAGCGTGCATCATTCAGAACTAGAACAGGAATGTGTATTAAAAAAGTAAAGAAGGCCAAATTTGGTTTCATGATGACATAATAAAAAAATTCCACACTTCAGCTTTGAAGATGAGCGCTTCAGATCCAGATATTCTTTTTAGTTTCTCTGCAGTGAAATGAACAGACAGACTTTCATATAAATACCTCAAGGAAAAATGTAAACGCTTCTCTTAGACTAAATCAGACTGACCTGATCAGAATCACACTAAGAGGTCATGGATAAACAGCGTCTGTCTGTTTCATTCTGTCACTCTGTCTTCAATGTAAATAAGACATGCTTAAGATAATGACCAGGGATGTGTGTGTATGTGTGTGAGTGTGTTCCTCGAGTGATTTTAACAAGCTGCAGCTGGAGGTGATTTGCAGACAATGAAATTGTTCCTCAAGTTGATCACCTAAACACACACAAACACTTTACCACAATTGTGTGTGCATATGTGCATTTAAAGCCTGTCACAAAGCAGACGTATGAACTGTGTGTGGTCTTCACTCGATATCTTCACAAGAGCGGAAAGGTTGTGTGTATGCAACTTAGTTTGTAGTGTTTCTGGTGTTCATATGGTCAGCCGACCTCTAAACACATTCATCACTTGGCTGGGTTTTTATTATGCTGTGGTGGGTCGCTCTGATGGTCGCTCTGATGGTTGTTCTGATGGTGCTTTGTGGGCACACTTTGTGGGCTTATTGCATACTTGCATACTATGCAACGTAGCCTATAATGCATACTATTTTCAGCATGCATACTGACATGATTAAAGGGGTCCTTGATTATGATTTCACTTTTTTAACTTTAGTTAGAGTGTAATGTTGCTGTTTGAGCATAAACAACATCTGCAAAGTTACGACGCTCAAAGTTCAATGCAAAGGGAGATATTTTCTTTTACAGAAATCACTTTTTAAGGACTACAACAAATGGCTGGTAGGGCTACAACGAGCTTCTTCCTGGGTTAGTGACATCACAAACCCTAAAATTTACATAAACCCCGCCCCCGAGAACACACAACAAAGGGGGTGAGGCCATGTTGGGCTGCTTTAGAGAAGAGGAAGAGTTGTTGTAGGAGAGTGTTGTTACCATGCCGCCATTTTACGCCGGACTGCTTCACAAACGAGGGTCAATTCAACGCTGGATTTGCACAAAAGATTAACATGATGGCACATGCTAGTCGATGAGTTGAATCAACTCCACAGCAACTACATAAATTTATCCTCCAACCATTCAGAAACGTCCAGTTTCATTCTAAGAGTTGTAACTTCTTCCTGAATTTCTCCATCAGTGGTTTGAACAATGTAAGGCTGAACACCGTTACTGACAATCGTCATTTTGTCTGCGTGAGATTCTCCAGCTTTGTTGTTGTTGAGCAACCGAAGTGCCGAAGTTCTCTTGGAAAGCGGCCGGGAGCAGCAGCTCTTTTGCATTTAAAGGGATATGCACAAAAACAGCGTGTTTTTGCTCACACCCAAATAAGGGCAAATTTGACAAGTTATAGTAAATGATCTGTGGGGTATTTTGAGCTGAAACTTCACAGACACATTCTGGGGACACCAGAGACTTATATTATATCCTGTGAATGGGGCATTATAGGTCCCCTTTAAAAGGGTAGTATGCTATGTTGTTGTCATGTGGTAGTATGCTATGTTACCACATGACCTCACTATTTTGCATGTATAATTCAATAAAGCCGGTTATTTTGCAAATATAATGTAATTTGAACATGCCTTTACTGCTGCCCAATCAAATAATTAATAAAAATAAAAGTTAAGAATATAAAACTAAAATGATTAAAATGCTCTGGTTGTGTAATGCACATTTTGGCAAATGTAGCAGGTCGTCAGGTTCAAATGCAGCTTAACAGATTTTTTTCTGTAGGAGGTGTGGCTTTAACACAAATTAGCCAATCACAGACAGATTTGAGGGTGCTGAATGGTTTAATGATAAATAATATCAATGATATAACAATATAATATAATATAATATAAAAGACAGCTGTTAATCTTTATATGTGACTTGAAATGGCTGTAAACTAATTTTGTGTCTCTCTGTCTCTCCTTTTTTTTGCAGCTGAGCCAGCCGATCTCCTAAAGATTTTAGATTTTCACAGTTTGCCAGAGGGTGTAACAAAAACTTCAGGCTTCTGCACACACAGGAAGTCATCAAAAGGGCCTGATGTCGCCTACAGAGTCACAAAAGATGCACAGCTTAGCGCTCCTACGAAACAACTCTACCCCTGTGAGTACATGAGCACACATGAACCCATAAAAACACACAGGTGCACCTGTTTACTTTTCTTCATTCTTTCCAGCATGTATTTGGGCTGCAGGTTTTCTTTTTCATCTTCTCATCCTCTTCAGACACACTGTATACTCTATTTAGACAAATGAGAAAGATGATGCAATTCCTCTCTGTTCTGTTAATGTGAGTGCATTTCTCACTCTTGAGCCAGAAAAAAATTCTATGCAAGTAGGCAGACATAAAAAAAGACCAATGCACGGTCATGTTGCATGTATAATCGGGTTGAAATTCTGAGACCGCATGTTAATCTTAGATTTCTTTTTTATTTTCACCTGGGAAAATGTTTTATTAAAATTGTGACATAAAATAAATAAAAAATATTCTAAATTTCAGGAAAATATTTCAGAAACATTTATTTTATTCATTAATGCAAAATAGTAACATTTGAACTAGTAGTCTCAGTGTCCACCACTGTATTTTACATGCTAATATCAATCTTTGCATTTCTTGCAAATGCAACATGTTCTTGTGTTTCTTATGAATTGCATTCATACACATTTAGGAAGACATGTGAAACATGTGAAATCAAGCTTACGTAGCTAAAAAAAATATGTAATTATTAATTGAGTACAGTGGTATGCGAAAGTTTGGGAACCCCTTGCAGAATCTGTGAAAATGTGAATAATTTTAACAAAATAAGAGAGATCATACAAAATGCATGTTATTTTTTATTTAGTACTGTCCTAAATAAGATATTTTACATAAAATATATAAAAAGTAGCTGAATTTATTAAAATATCTCCGTTCAAAAGTTTGGGAACCCTTGATTCTTAATACTGTGTGTGGTTACCTGGGTGATCTATGACTGTTTTTTTGTTTTGTGATGGTTGTTCATGAGTCTCTTGTTTGTTCTGAGCAGTTAAACTGAGCTCTGTTCTTCAGAAAAATCCTCCATGTCCTTCAGGTTCTTCAGTTTTCGAGGATTTTTTGCATATTTGAACCCTTTCTAGCAGTGACTGTATGATTTTGAGATTCATCTTTTCACACTGAGGACAACTGAGGGACTCAAACACAACTTTTAAAAAAGGTTCAAACATTCACTGATGCTCCAGAAGGAAACACGGTGCATTAAGAGCCGGGGTGTGAAAACTTTTAGAATTTGAAGATTAAGGTAAATTGTACTTAATTTGTCTTCCGGGAAACATACAACATCTTCTGTTGCTTCCAAAGGGAAGTACTAAATGAAAAAAAAAAAAATTTCAACAAAATAAGAAAAATTTGGACTTCTTCATCCTGTTCAAAAGTTTTCACCCCCCGGCTCTTAATGCATCATGTTTCCTTCTGGAGCATCAGTGAATGTTTGAACCTTTTTTAAAAGTTGTGTTTGAGTCCCTCAATTGTCCTCAGTGTGAAAAGATGAATCTCAAAATCATACAGCCACTGCTGTAAAGGGTTCAAATATGCAAAAAATCCTTGAAAAGGATGCAGGACATGGAGGATTTTTCTGAAGAACAGAGTTCAGGTTAACTGCTCAGAACAAACAAGGGACTCATGAACAACCATCACAAAACAAAAAAACAGTCATAGATCATCCAGGTAACCACACACAGTATTAAGAATCAAGGGTTTAATAAATTCAGCTACTTTTTTGTCTTGTGGATTGTATGTAAACATCTTTTTTATGTAAAATATCTTACTCAGGACAGTACTAAATAGAAAATAACATACATTTTGTATGATCTCTCTTATTTTGTTAAAATTATTCACATTTTCACAGATTTTGCAAGGGGTTCCCAAACTTTTGCATACCACTGTATATTTTGGGCCTTACTGTACAGTACATGTCGCTCTCTGACCTGTCTGTGTGTGTGTCTGAGCACCTCATTTCAACATAATGGGCTGGAGAGTCACCATGCCCTAGACTCTGCTTTTGGCAGGAACTCTGAAAATTTCAAGAATTTGATGGAAGGAGGGAGAGACGAGGCAGATGAGGAGAGAGATGCAATACCAGTGTAATGAGACTAAACTAGATGAGGCTAAATCAAACAGAGTTACAGCACTTCAGCTTGCTGTGGCTGTGTTCCAAACTCTAGTGAGCTGCCTACATAGACACTATTTTTTTAAGCTTCATACATTTGTTCCAGACACAAAGGCTTTTTTGAAACATATATAGAACATACTATGCTGCCTACTAAGATAGCTTAATTGTTTTCTAAAATTTAATGCATCATAGCAAAGTTCTTATTGCAGAAGTATATTTATTCATCACTGCAAAATCTTTAAAAAAATATTTTAATCTAATTAAACTTTTAATTAATTAATGAAAATGTCCTTAGAAGATAGCTCAGTATAATACATAAAATTTTTACATGTTTGCCTAGCTATTTAAATGGGAATTTTTTTATTGATGAGCTAATTCATATATATATACAGTGGGTACGGAAAGTATTCAGACCCCGTTAAAGTTTTCACTCTTTGTTATATTGCAGCCATTTGCTAAAATCATTTAAGTTCATTTTTTTTCCTCATTAATGTACACACAGCACCCCATATTGACAGAAAAACACAGAATTGTTGACATTTTTGCAGATTTATTAAAAAAGAAAAACTGAAATATCACATGGTCCTAAGTATTCAGACCCTTTGCTGTGACACTCATATATTTAACTCAGGTGCTGTCCATTTCTTCTGATCATCCTTGAGATGGTTCTACACCTTCATTTGAGTCCAGCTGTGTTTGATTATACCGATTGGACTTGATTAGGAAAGCCACACACCTGTCTATATAAGACCTTACAGATTTATTAAAAAAGAAAAACTGAAATATCACATGGTCCTAAGTATTTAGACCCTTTGCTCAGTAGTAGAAGCACCCTTTTGATCTAATACAGCCATGAGTCTTTTTGGGAAAGATGCAACAAGTTTTACACACCTGGATTTGGGGATCCTCTGCCATTCCTCCTTGCAGATCCTCTCCAGTTCTGTCAGGTTGGATGGTAAACGTTGGTGGACAGCCATTTTTAGGTCTCTCCAGAGATGCTCAATTGGGTTTAAGTCAGGGCTCTGGCTGGGCCATTCAAGAACAGTCACGGAGTTGTTGTGAAGCCACTCCTTCGTTATTTTAGCTGTGTGCTTAGGGTCATTGTCTTGTTGGAAGGTAAACCTTCGGCCCAGTCTGAGGTCCTGAGCACTCTGGAGAAGGTTTTCGTCCAGGATATCCCTGTACTTGGCCGCATTCATCTTTCCCTCGATTGCAACCAGTCGTCCTGTCCCTGCAGCTGAAAAACACCCCCACAGCATGATGCTGCCACCACCATGCTTCACTGTTGGGACTGTATTGGACAGGTGATGAGCAGTGCCTGGTTTTCTCCACACATACCGCTTAGAATTAAGGCCAAAAAGTTCTATCTTGGTCTCATCAGACCAGAGAATCTTATTTCTCACCATCTTGGAGTCCTTCAGGTGTTTTTTAGCAAACTCCATGCGGGCTTTCATGTGTCTTGCACTGAGGAGAGGCTTCCGTCGGGCCACTCTGCCATAAAGCCCCGACTGGTGGAGGGCTGCAGTGATGGTTGACTTTCTACAACTTTCTCCCATCTCCCGACTGCATCTCTGGAGCTCAGCCACAGTGATCTTTGGGTTCTTCTTTACCTCTCTCACCAAGGCTCTTCTCCCCCGATAGCTCAGTTTGGCCGGACGGCCAGCTCTAGGAAGGGTTCTGGTTGTCCCAAACGTCTTCCATTTAAAGATTATGGAGGCCACTGTGCTTTTAGGAACCTTAAGTGCCTTGCCACAATTCTGTCTCTGAGCTCTTCAGGCAGTTCCTTTAACCTCATGATTCTCATTTGCTCTGACATGCACTGTGAGCTGTAAGGTCTTATATAGACAGGTGTGTGGCTTTCCTAATCAAGTCCAATCAGTATAATCAAACACAGCTGGACTCAAATGAAGGTGTAGAACCATCTCAAGGATGATCAGAAGAAATGGACAGCACCTGAGTTAAATATATGAGTGTCACAGCAAAGGGTCTGAATACTTAGGACCATGCGATATTTCAGTTTTTCTTTTTTAATAAATCTGCAAAAATGTCAACAATTCTGTGTTTTTCTGTCAATATGGGGTGCTGTGTGTACATTAATGAGGAAAAAAAATGAACTTAAATGAGTTTAGCAAATGGCTGCAATATAACAAAGAGTGAAAAATTTAAGGGGGTCTGAATACTTTCCGTACCTACTGTATATATCAGATTTAACTCACTTCTGGGGATGATTTTGTCCCTTAAGTACAGCTAAGTAAACACACACGCCTGACTGCTTGACAAACATACAGGCAGAGTGAAAGCAAATGGAAGAAATTAATCATCTATCGCTCCAAATACAATGCATATGTTCTTTCTTTCTGTACACTTTTCACTCAGATGTTCAGGATTTATTTTATATATACACAAACACAAGCATACACTCACACTCACACACAGCTGGCTAAGAAAAACTCTCATGGCTAAAACGTGCCTATTCTTTTTCTTCATCTTTTCATAACTCCTCCTCCTCATCCATACCCATAAGGTTATTGTCTCCCTTTTGTGCCATGTTTCTATGGTAACAGAGAGGGGTCGTAGGTCACTGGAGGTCTGAAGATGGTTTGTAAACATGGTGGAAAGTCAAATTTCTAGACAGACCTGATGAAAAACAGAGCCAGGTCAAAACGGTAAATACAGAGATGGCTCTTCCAGATTTTAAATGTACATATTTCAGACCTTAAAGGGATATGTACCAAAGCTGATTTGAAAAGCCTTAGTCGTTCTCCAAACCTGGTCTAATTCACTGGTTTTAGAGGAGTCAGCTTAGCCAGACTGGGAGGCCAGTTTAATTCTTTCCCCGACATTGTCGTAATTTTCCGGCTTTCCGTGTTTTCATTGTTTTACGGTAGGGAGCGCTATTATGCATCTTCTGAAACAGTTGAGAATCTTTGGATCAAAACACAGGCAAAAGGAGCAGAAACAAGCAATAAAAGCATTGCTTATGCACGTTGTAGTCTTTGAAAAAAATCTCGATTTTCTCAGCTTTTTGTTCGAAATGTTGCTTTTTTATGAAACATTCAAGTGTTGATAAAAAAGAATCCACGAAGCTAGAATAAAATGTTTGTTTTTTTGTTGGTTAAAAAGCAGCCTAGTAGCCTAATCCAGCACTTTTCAGTCTTGTTTATAGCTTCAACCTCTAGGATGATCCATAAAATAGGATCTTGAAATCAATTCAGGTAGTCACTGAAGGGTTTTAAATGTGCAGTAATGTGATTCCCCTGCGTCCATAGACTCCAGCATTCCTTTAGGTCGTCTGCATAAAGACTTAATTCTGACTCACGGGGAAGAGGGAGATGAGACCGTAGATATGACGTCCTCTCTGAACTCTGGTTTTGTTTCATATTGCCCTGTGATGGGTAGCCCTCGTCTCCAGAGTGATGGCCCTTGGCTCTTGCCCTTTGACCTTTGGATCCGTCTTTAACACACACGCACAGGAAGCCAGGACAAAAGCACAGAGTATCTCTTGTTGTGGTGTGTGTGTGTGTGTGTGTGTGAAGCATGTGAACATGACACTTGTGTGAACATGTAGCAAACCTCATGAAATCAGTTGAATGTAAAGTTTAATTTCTGACTTACACACACACAAACAACACACACGTACACGTTTCTTTCACTGTATTAGTGAGGACATTGCATAGACTTCCACTGATTTTATACCATGTTAATGATATATTATTTGGTTTAACCCAACCCCTACCTCACAGAAACATGAGCAGAACTCTAGATTTAAATAAAAACATGTTTGGGCTGATTTATAATCCTTTTTAACTAGTGAGAACCAGTAAAATGTCCTCACTAGTTGGTTGTCATAATATTTCACAGGAACAGATAGATCAAGATATATATATACACACACACACACACACTGGTTAGAAGCACTACAGGGATCTACAGTATACTATCTCTTATGAAGTAGTTTAGCATGAAAGAACAGCAAGATGTTGAGTACGGACTAATAAAACTCCAAATCTCATTTGAAGCCGTAAAGTGATCTATAATTTTATGAATCAGTGCAACAATGTTATATATTTTGTTGGCTTGTGTACTACATTATACCAAATAATTTCAAGAATTTTTAAATCCAGAGAAATAAGCAATTTTAACCAGGACTCAGGACGTGTTAGTGCGTCGCCTATCAATAACATCATACCCTCGGTTTCCGGTGTTATTTTGTAGAAACCATGTAAACACCAAAGACGCTTTAATATATTATGTGTTTTATTAGACAGGTGAGCAACTGTTAGGATACATTCTTTGACAGAAAGTCTTATTGTTTAAATCTCGTTTTCTTGATTTACCGTGAGTACCATGTTTTACCATGCCTAATATCGATCTAGCTTACTGCAGTGTGCAACAAGTGTCTTATAGCAACCTCCGAGCGAACGCATTATAACAACTTTCAACACACAAATGTATCTAATATGATAAAACAGTGCTGCGTTACCCCACATACACTACGCTGAGCAAAGCGGAAGCGGCGACTGCGGCATAATAAAAGCTCTGCTGCTCTCAATGCGTGTGTCATGCTTGTCTCTCATTAGCAATCGCTCCAGCGGCCTCGTTTCTGCTCCCACAGCACTCGGTCCTGCTCTGTTTCATACTACAGTAATGTTAATAATCTCATCCATGAACATGGTTTCTGGCCGAGTCCTGTCCCGATTCTTTTCCACCGGCTGTAGACGTGAAGACAACACCTCCCATGATTCCGTGAAATCAAGGCGTCATCAAGCTACACCTTTATTTTGAATGAGCGACCTCTAGCGGCAAAAAATCTACATTTTGTAGCTTTAAGGGACCTATAGTATCTCTTACATAGCGGTTTAGCATTCTAGAAGATCCACAATAATTCTTACAAAGCAAGAAGGTATGGAACAGTAACAATCTAGAACACACACTTGAAAATAAATAAATGGGGCTTTTACAACAATGCCATAGAAGAACCATTTCTTTATTTTCAAGTGTGGAATAGTAACAATCTAGAATACACACTTGAAAATAAATAAATGGGGCTTTCACAACAATGCCATAGAAGAACCATTTCTTTATAGTGGAAAAAGGATGGAAAAAAAACCCTTTTCAAATCTTTATTTTTAGGAGTTCATCTCCTTTAAAGCTGTAAAGTGATCTGGAATATCGCTTATGAATGCCTGAGGTGATTATAGTGTCTCTTACTGAGCAATAAAGTAATCTCTCTTATAATACAATCTAAAATATGACTAGGTCATTGAAAGCAATCTAGAATATAATCAGTGTTCATTTTTGCTCATTGACTGTTTTGAATTAAGGTTGTTTTCAGTGGCGGTTCTCTCAGCATAGCTTTTTTTTTAGAGAAACGCCTCTCTTTGATTTAAAGGATTTCCATTTCAGTCAGATGAGTTTTGTCTGGTGGCTGGTATCATTCCTTCATTTCATGACATTTATATACACAGTGTGTGAAATTAAACACTTAATTTAAACAAAGGCAGAAATGAAACTCTCCTTTATTGAACGGTTCATATTATTAACATTTTAAAGATATTTAAGAAATCTGTGCTGATCAGACCTCAAATAACCTCATTCATTTTTTTGTAAATTAGAGTGAAACAATTCAGATAAGCAGTGTTTTGTATGAATTACAAGTTTAAAAGTTTAAATAAGGATTGTGAGAGATGCAGGACATGTAGAAAAGAGTGTCAGGGCCCTATCATAGAATTGGCGCAATGTTTCAGCCCGACGCAGTTATCATTTTCACGTCCTGCGCCACCTTGTTTAAATAGTGGCTCAGGACATGCTGTTCTGAAATCGAGGTGTGTTCAGGGGCATTGTTGGTGCGTTACTATTTTTAGGGCAACTGAAATAGACTGCGCCATTGACCAACTGAAACCTGGTCAATGGTGCAATATTTGTTTTATTATTTAAAGAGTGTGCTAGTAATATGCACCTATATGCGGGTGCACAACGCGCGTACACTCTGCTTATTACACACACTGTGACACGCAGCAGCACACAAACATGCCAAATATTAAAAATAAAAGGATTACAATGTAACAATGATTATTATTATGTGCATAAAAATAAAAATGCTTTGGTGGAATCTGGCTTTTCCTCACTAGAGAAGTGTTCAGTTTTTCCGCTTGCAAATTCCGCCATGTAAATAGCGAATCCGCCATGGCGCGAGCGCAACTGGCTTTTAAAGGGAATGGGAGATGAGACTCTGGTTGGTTTATTGCACGTTATGGCCAAAACACACCAATGGCTTATTAAGAGAATAAGGACAACCCTTTTAGACAGTGTGCCGGGTGTCCCGACAATTTTTCTTGTCCTTAAAATAGCAAAAGTGGATTTGGACACGCCCTAAGTGCACTTGCGCCGTGCGCTTTAGACCATGTGCTTAGATCATTAAAATATGGGCCTTAGTGTCTGCACAATTTAAAAAAATAAAGGTTCTTTATTGTCATCTTAGGTTCCATGATGAACCTTTAGCCGTTCACTTTTTCATTCCACAAAAGGGTTTTTTTTTATAGTGAGAAAATGTTCTTTAGATTTTTAAAATGTTCTTCAATCTAAGATAAAAATCTGTTCACTTGAAGGTTCTTTGAGGAGCCAAAAATGGTTCTTCTATGGCATAAAACCCAGTTTTAGAACCTTTTTTTAAAGGGTTGTAATGGTGTGACTTGAGCAGAATCACATCTGAAGACTCAAAAAATATCTCCAGACATAAACAAAGGACAAAAAGGAGGAGTTAGACAATGAGACAGGATCCCAGAAAAGCCGTCTGAAGTCTTTGAGGTGGGGTTATAGTAACATGTTCTCTCCAAACCATTAGAAACTTTATGAAGTCCAGTAATGACTCTAAACTTGTGCAGTTGATTAAAGCTTTTCCACACAATGGCATAAACACAGGACCAATCATCAGGTGTGTTTACTGCACAGATGTATGGATGCTTTGTCTGTTGGATGACTGGAAAACTCACTTCCTGTCTAACCAGCCCAGATTTTCCCAGAGGTTTGGCGGTGGGCATCTGTTTGGCACATGTCGTGTGTGCACACAAGAGAAGTCATGTCTGTTTTTCTCATTTTAGAAAGAGACTGTTTAATTTCACAATTTTTTCCTTCTCTTTCTTTGTTTTTGTTTTTTTTGAAGTCTGACTTGACTTAAAGTCTTAAAGGGATAGGCCTAGTTTACCAAAAATGAAAATTCTGTCATTGTTTACTCAAAAAGTGCCATGAAACTCTCAAGTGTGTGTGCTGTCAGGTTCAGATTCAAATATGTTATCAGTTTTGATGGCAGTGATGACAAATGAGACACGAGAGCTAAGATATACGTTTTTTTAAAAAGTAAATAACATCACATTTTGGTGTTAAATACACAATACCATTCAAAGTTTTAGCATCTGTAAGATTTTTTTTGTATGTGAAAGTTCAACATTTATTTGAAATAGAAATCTTTTGTAACATTATAAATGACTTAACTGTCACTTTTGATCAATTTAATGCATCCTTGCTGAATGAAAGTATTAATTTCTTCTTCAGAAGAAGAATATAATGCACAAATCATACATTTATGATACTTTTGATGCTTTACTGGCATTTTTGGAGCTTGACAGCTCTAGTCACCAAGAGTCAACTTCTTGTTTTATGTTCCTCACAAGAAAGTAAGTTGCACTTTGGAGTGACATGATGGTGAGAAAACAAATGGCAGAATATTCATTTTCAGTGAGCTGTCCCTTTAATAATGTTGCTCATATATTTTTCTCTCTGTTTGTACTGGTGATTCTCTCTCTCTGTTTGTTCTCTCCACCACTTTCTGCTAGATGAATTAGAGTAATAAAATGTCTCTTAGGGAACAGCTGTTCTCCTCATTACTCTCTCCATCTCTCTCGCTCTCTCTACTCTCTCCCAGTAGATCCAAGACTCTTATCAACACAGACACACACACAGACTGAGACTGTTACAGAGTTTCCCAAAGATGTGCCAAGTTCCCCATGAGATCCAACCGTTTTCCATTCTGCTCTTTTCCGTGTCAAATACTTTATCTATGTTACCTGACAGCATCTGTCTGCTCAGAGACATGATGTAATGCTCTGTTGCACACCGTTCTCAGTTTTTCGATCCCAGAAAACCCCCCAAAATCCATTTGATTTCCAAGAATAACACCGTCTCTCTCTTTAGCGTCTGTATTTCCTGAGGACTTCTCCATCTTGGCAACGGTGAGGCCAAATAAAGGCAGTCAGTCCTTCCTGCTGTCGGTGTATAATGAACAGGGCATCCAGCAACTCGGTGTGGAAGTGGGACGCTCTCCTGTCTTCCTGTATGAGGATCACCTGGGCAAACCCGGCCCGGAGGACTACCCGCTCTTCAGAGGGGTCAACTTGGCAGACGGAAAGTAAGACACTCGCAAAAGCTGTATATTAATCATGAAATATCTTCAGTAACATTGTTGCATTATGTAAGAGTTTTTCTTGACACTGGAAACTTCAGGACCAGTTACGTAATGTCTGGTTATGATTCAGTGTGTTTTACTATTAGCTTTGATGTGTGACATAATGTAATCTGTCTCACTGGTGTAAAGCCAACACCTGCACAGGTGAGCAGACACAGGTGTAACATCCTATATAACCATGTAAACATTGAAAAACCACACATATACATGCATATATTATGGAAAACTTTGGGTGGATTGTTAGACGGACAAACAGGTGGATAGATAGATAGATAGATAGATAGATAGATAGATAGATAGAGATAGATAGATAGATAGATCACCGTAAATGAGTACACCCCCTTTGAAAAGTAACATTTTAAACAATATCTCAATGAACACAAAATATTGACAAGACTAAGTTTTATATAACATCTGTTTAACTTACGTGGAATTCTGAAGAGACAAGTTGATCATCACTGTCCATCCAGCATCCAGTCTCTAAAAGAGGTTATTCTTAAAGAATGGAAAAAGATAGATGTTGCAAAATGTTGCCAACTTGTTCATTCCATGCCTAGAAGACTTGGTGCTGTCATTAAAAATCATGCAGGCCATACAAAGTACTAGATGTTAGATGATCACTCTATAACCCTCATTTGTGTGTGTTTGTGTGTGTTACTCAGGTGGCATCGTGTGGCAATCAGCGTTCACAAACAGAGCATTACTCTGATTTTGGACTGTAAGAAAAAGGTGACACGGACACTATCCAGAAGCCCTCACCCCATCATCGACACAAAAGGCATCGTGGTCTTTGGAACGCGTATCCTGGACGAGGAGGTCTTTGAGGTAAGGAGGAACTCTACAAGCTTTTTCTTTATCCATTGAAACTGTCAAGTATGTCTCAATTAACTATCAGCTTTGTCTCTGATATTTTTCCATTACTAAAAAAAAATGCTAAAAATTATTGCAAAAAAATGGTTGACGTAGATATTGAGTAAAAGGCTATCAAATTATTGTGAATAGCATCTCATATCATTTGGTCTTTAACACTTTGACGAGAAATGTTTGAGTTCATATTGCGATTGCAGACTTGGTGGAGCGCAGTTTGAGTCATTGTTGAGATCTATTCTGAAACTTAAAATCTTTCTCTTTAAAGAAAAAACTGAGAAGCGGGAGACTCCAGTGAGCTGTGTTTCTTTGGTCTTGTTGGTCAGTGTGTTCATGGTCTTTAGCAGGGGTCTGTGGATGTGTGTCTGTGGTCTTCACTGAGCGTTTAAGTATTTCAGCATCTCTCTGTGACTGTCAAGTGGAGACATGAGAGAGGAACGTGGTTGTGTTTGTTTAGCACCTAGTTGTGGTTATGTAGTGCTAATGTAAGATTGTAGGGTTACCCTGTGCCACAAGGGTTATAAACTGTCCTGTGTGCATGTATGTGTAATGGTCAGGTCAATCATAAATGTTTAAAATAACTATACAGTACATTTGAAGTGTGGCTGTGCTTGTATTTTTGCTCAGACTGTATTGCTCAATGATGATGACATATCATGTGCATACTTTTTGTGAAGCCCTAAAGGGACATGATGATGGTAAAAAGAATGAAATGGGATGAAAAGTTATTTCAATGCTTTTGCATTTGCTCACAAAACTTTTACAATCCCCTGGGAAACTTTGCATTAACTCGCAAAACGTTTGTGTTGGGATTAATATGAGATTGGAGGAAAAACACAAAATTTTAGGGGGAAAGCAAAAGCTTTGCGAGTGAATGCAATGTCTTGCGAAAAAACCGCAAAATGTTTTGCTAGCGAACTCAAAGTTTCTGGTGGAATGCAAAAGTTTTGCGAGAGAACGCAAATGTGTTGCAAAAAACGCAAATGTTATGCAAGCAAACCAAATTTTTGGGGGAATGCAAACGGTTGGCAAATAAACGCATATGTTATGTGAACAAACGTAAAATTTCTTGGGAAACGCAAACATCTGGTGAGGAAACGCAAATGTTATGTGAACAAACATAACATTTCTAAGGGAACAAACGTTTGGTGAGAAAACGCAAATGTTATGTGAACAAACATAACATTTCTAAGGGAACAAATGTTTGGAGAGAAAACGCAAATGTTATGTGAACAAACGTAAAATTTCTGGGGGAACAAATGTTTGTCAAGAAAATGCAAATGTTATGCGAACAAATGTAAAATTTCTGGGGGAACACAAACATTTGGTGAGAAAATGCAAATGTTATGTGAACAAACATAAAATTTCAGGGGGAACTCAAATGTGTGGAGAGAAAATGCAAAAATTATGAGAACAAACGTAAAATTTCTGGGGGAACACAAACGTTTGGTGAGAAAACGTAACATTTCTGGGGGAACACAAACGTTTGGTGAGAAAATGCAAATGTTCTGTGAACAAACGTAAAATTTCTGGGGGAACTCAAATGTTTGGAGAGAAAATGCAAATGTTATGCAAACAAACGTAAAATTTCTGGGTGAACACAAACGTTCGGTGAGAAAATGCAAATGTTATGCGAACAAACGTAACATTTCTGGGGGAACACAAACGTTTGGTGAGAAAACGCAAATGTTATGCGAACAAACGTAACATTTCTGGGGGAACTCAAATGTTTGGAGAGAAAATGCAAATGTTATGCAAACAAACGTAAAATTTCTGGGGGAACTCAAATGTTTGGAGAGAAAATGCAAATGTTATGCAAACAAACGTAACATTTCTGGGGGAACGCAAACATTTGTTGAGAATGCAAATATTATGCAAACAAACATAACATTTTGGGGGAACTCAAACGTTTGCCGAGAAAACGCAAATGTTATGTGAACAAACGTAAAATTTCTGGGGGAACACAAATGTTTGGCGAGAAAACCCAAATGTTATGCAAACAAACGTAAAATTGCTGGGGGAACACAAATGTTTGGCGAGAAGACGCAAATGTTATGCGAACAAACATAACATTTCAGGGGAACGCAAACGTTTGGCGAGAAAACGCAAATGTTATGCGAACAAACATAACATTTCAGGGGAACGCAAACGTTTGGCGAGAAGACGCAAATGTTATGCGAACAAACGTAACATTTCTGGGGGAAAACAAAAGTTGGGCGAGAAAACACAAATGTTATGTGAACAAACGCAACGTTTCTAGGGGAACGCAATAATAATTAATAATAAAAAAAAATAATAATAATTTTGCGAGCGAACACAAAGTTATAGTTTTGAGTTTTGTAACTGAATGCAAAAGCATTTTTCCTACTATCTAATTTTTTTCCTTCACCATGTCCCCTTAGGGCCTCCATAGTATGTGAACTTTGCACAGTATGCACATTTTCTGTATGCATTGATGGAATTACCCAGAAAACGTATTACTTTTGCCAAAATGTGATGCATACAACCAGAGTACACTACGTGGAATTCTGTTTCCCACAATGCAATGTGCTTGACTTTTCATTTCCAATGTGATGAATGAACCAGAAGCGATGTCAATAGTTGGATTAGACAGCCAAAATGTTAAAAAATTTTGCACAAAAAATTTAAAATAACAGTAAATATTTTATATTTCTGGGATGATGACTTCATGGGATTTGCTGAGTTATATGTACTCTGTAATGAAAAGTTGCATTAGAATGTAGTGAATATCATTGATTATACTCCTTTCATACTATTTAAAAAAAAAAGTAGGTATAAAACATTTATAATGTGGTAAGCAATATGTTAGTGTTCTATTCAGAACATGTACAAATCCAAAACACCATAGCAACTGCTTAGCAATGTTCTAATTACTAATTTGAACACCTTAGCAGTGGCATAGCAACACCCTGCCATTGTAGCAGAGTTTTGGATAAGAAAGCGCAGCTGAATTTGTACATTGAATTTGTTTAGTTTTTTCTATCTCAGTGTGTCTTAATAGCAAAAACTGAAGGATTGTGGGATTGGAACTGTCCATGAGTGGATGTGAGTCATTCAGAAGAACTGTAGGTAATGTTAGTGTTCATCCCGAGGGCTTTGACCGCAGACACACAGAGTTCGTGGAATGCTGATGTGTCTTTAAGGTTTGGTCTACCTTTCTGTTTGAAGTTGAAGTGTTTAGAGAAAATGGAAAGAGCCGTGTGTTTTTTTCCACAGAGCGAGACACCGAGTCACCACAGAACCTTAACCAATCCTCTGCCGTATACACACACCTACACACTGAAAACATATTTCATTTCAGAGTCTGCACATTCAATTCCCTTAAATGCTGACAAATTTCTCTATGGACCTCTAAGATAAACAGAGAGAGAGAGAAGAGACGAAAGACAGAGAGGAATAATGGTGAATCTGAAAATCATATAGACGTTGAACAAAAAGCGTAGGGGAGAGCGGGTTAAATTGTCACTTGGGTAAGTTGTCACACTCTTCATAACTCCAAAACTAGAGGCTCTATCTCAAAAATCAAATAGCCACTTTGTGTGACTTCTTCTTCTATTGTCAACTTCCTGTTCACATGTGGTCAAGATCACTCTAATCTGAGGGTAGCACAATTTTCTTATTTTTTGGCTTAAAAAGTAAAAAAATTGCACTTTAAATTTTATGCAATACAACTTTGTTAGGTATGAATGTTAAAAATTATTATTTTGCACACATAGAGGAGACAATAATGTGTCTTTTGATACTTTAGCTGACAGGCTATGTTGAGCGAACCTTGAGATTTAGCCAACATTAGCACACATGTCAGTTTGGGGGAAGTTGTCTCAATGACTTTGGGGCAAGTCGTCACATGTGACAACTTGCCCCAGTACAAATAACGACATAGAACATGCCCAAAAAAGAGAACAATGTAAAATTTTTGGTAAAAAAAAATCTGTTTTTCTATTTTAATAAANGTGATATTTCAGTTTTTCTTTTTTAATAAATCTGCAAAAATGTCAACAATTCTGTGTTTTTCTGTCAATATGGGGTGCTGTGTGTACATTAATGAGGAAAAAAATGAACTTAAATGATTTTAGCAAATGGCTGCAATATAACAAAGAGTGAAAAATTTAAGGGGGTCTGAATACTTTCCATACCCACTGTATTTCCAGTTCTGGTTTGAATTTAAAAATTAAAATCAATAATAACAATTAAGTAGTTGTCTTATTTTTATATCTTATTTTTAGATATTCTAGTGTGACAACTTACCCGCCGATGGGTCAAATTGTCACAAGTGCACATTCTCTATTCAACAGTCTACAACTCCGTAATGAGATACGATATGAAAATGTAATGAATACAACATATGTGACCAAGGCTTCCTTCTTTCATTTGGTATGACATTTATACCATTGTGATGTATGGTGCTCAGTAAATGTTAGACAGTGTGAAAAGTGTGACAACTTACCCCACTCTCCCCTACACTAGATGGTGTGTTATTTTCATTAAGCAGATCTATTTATCAATGCGATTTAAATTTAGGTTTAAGTGCTTAAATTGTTTCTTACAAAAATGAATAGAAAATATTTCATCCTTTAGAAGGCATCACACATATTATCTCCATTCCAAAAACCTTGTGAGCTGCCTATTTAGACAGCATTTGCATCATTTTTAGAACTGTACTGTAGGTTGCAAAATGAGGCTGTCTTTTAAGACATTTTGGCTGAAATCGACAGCATGTGTACTTTATAGAATAGACAGTCCCAGAATGCACTTGGATGAGCTCACCGATTTTATTCAAGATGACAGATAAAATAAATTTTTACTATAAATTGACTTAATTTGTGTTCAGTAATGGACAGTATTGACAAAAATAGTTCTGTTTAAACAAACGCACCCAATTTTTGTGTGTTTTATGTGTTTTTGCTTATTATTTTATGCTACTGTCATCTTAACATCAAACTCTGTTGGAATCTATTGGAATCAGTTATAATATTCCAGTTGATAGTTTACATTTCTGAAATTATGATTTATGCCACTCGCTGATTTAAATATACTATGTAGTGTTGTAGCAACCGCTTACTAGAACACACAATATTTCTGTGTTCTATATGTTTATTTTATGCTATCCTCATGTTAACATCAAACTATGTTGGAATCAGTTGAGTATCTTATGTTCTTCACATGAGAAGCACTATTTGTATAGCGAGTTTCTGAAGAGAGTTCCAAATCAGACTCTTATACGTTTCTATTTCATTTATAATATTGTTTTAGAAAGTACGCACATACCGTATGTAGACAGGAGACAGCAGTGCAGATGTTTATCTTCAATCTCCTGCAGCATCATACTGTTATCAGTGTTAGGCTTGTATCAGATGGAAAAGTTTGCTTCATAACAGTGCATAAATATCTCACACTCATAGAGAGACAAAAGCGATGTTTTTTGTGGAAAGTTCTGGTCAGGATGAGGAGTTTGAGGCTCATTTCTCATGACATCATTGGGGGGGTTTCCACAGCACACGTACAGGTCAGCAGAAGTGCGTGTGTATGCGTGTGTGTGGTTCAGGTAAACCCTATGTTATGGGGACAGAATGCCCCCATAAAGATGGCAATATCTGAAATCCTTGTCTTTGTGTGGACATTTTTGGTCCCCATGAGGAAAACAGCTTATAAATCATAATAAGTGATGTTTTTTGAAGATGTGAAAATGCTGAAAGTTTTCTGTGATGGGTAGGTTTAGGGTTAGGATATAGAATATAGTTTGTGCAGTAGAAAAATCGTTATGTCTATGGAGTGTCCCCATAAAACATGAAAACCCAACGTTTGTGTGTGTGCATGTGTGTGTGTGTGTGTGTGTGTGTGTTAGAATCTCTCCCTCTGAGGTTGAAATCAGAATGATTCACTCTACGTCTGAAAGAGAAAATGAGACAAAGAAAGATGTTCTGTTTAATGTTTCTGATTTAAACATGTAAAGCAAGAGAACAGCAGTTTTGAGGGCAAGAGAGACGAAACTGCATTCACTACACTCTAAAAAATGCTGGGTTAAAAACAACCCAAGTTGGGTTGAAAATGGACAAACCCAGCGATTGGGTTGTTTTGACCCAGCAGTTGGGTTAAATGTTTGCCCAACCTGCTGGGTAGTTTTATTTAACCCAACAATTGTTTACAAATTACTATATGTCTGGCTTAAAATGAACCCAAAATAGAGGCAACAATAATAATCAAAAAGATGAGCATTTATTAATAAGCAATTTAATAAATGTTTATTGTTTAAATATTATTCAAAAAAAGTATTAATATATGTTTGTTTATTAAACATATTAATAAATGTTAATTTCCAACATATTTTGGGTTCATTTTAAGCAAGAAATACAGTAATTTTTAAACAATATTTGGGTTAAATAAAACTACCTAGCAGGTTGGGCAAACATTTAACCCAGCCGCTGGGTTAAAACAACCCAATCGCTGGGTTTGTCCATTTTCAACCCAACTTGGGTTGTTTTTAACCCAGCATTTTTTAGAGTGTAGACATTTAACTTATATAAGGTGATGCATTTCTGAGTGGAGTAAAATATATTGTGTAGAAAATAAAGTAGGTAGGACTTGATATTATGCATCAGGATTTGATTGGCTTAAACTTGTTAGGCTGAGATATGACTGGTTATTATTTTCCTGTATATAGTACTGTACAAAAGTATGTGGTCTGTAACTTTTATTCAGCAAGAATGCATTACATTGATCAAAAGTGAAAGTAATGAAATTGATGTATATTTCAAATAAATCCAGTTTTCTGCACTTTTTTTTTATCAAAAAAAAAAAAAAAAACCTATCAAAGTTTCCACAAAAATATTTAGCAGCACAGCTGTTTTCAACATTGATAATAATCATAAATGTTTCTTAAGCAGCAAATTAGCATGTTAGAATGATTTCTGAAGGATCATGTGACACTGAAGACTGGAGTAATGATGCTGAAAATTCAGTCTTTATATTACATCTTAAAATATGTTCAAATAGACAACAGTTAATTTAAATTGTAATATATTTAACAATATTACTGTTTTAACTGCATTTTTAATCTAATAAATGCAGCCTTGGTCAGCAGAAGAGACTTCTTTCAAAAACAAGAAAAATCTTACTGTGCGACTTTTACATCAGCAGACATAAAAAGCTGTTTTAAAGGTAGAGAAATTATTAGGGCGAACTTTAATTATTATAGTTTGAAGAAACTATTATGATTAAAAATATTTGTTTCTTTAAAATAACTATATGTCTGAATATTTTGCAGTTCTATTTGGTGCTGCTTAAATCACACATTTAAAAATGCAGTCTGTATATGTAAATAGAATTAATAAACTTTCCTTGCATGAGTGAGCAAGAACATTAAAGAAACATTAGAAGATTTGGTTCAGTAGTTACTCAGAGTTCCAAATTAAACTTCATAATGGTTCCTAGTGAAAACACAGTCTAAATAATCCAGCATTCAATGCTGCATTTGAGGAAGCTGATCTTAAAAAGCCATGAATATTTTGCTGTAGGGCCGGAGATGTCATTATAATCAAATGGAGAAGTGAAATTGGAGGTGAGTGATGAGGAAAGGGAGAAATTAAGTAGATGGAGGGTTGGTGGACAAAAGGAACGTAGGGAAAATGCTGTGGTAGACATGCCTGTTGCTTTTGGCAAAGATCTTAAAGGTCTCCAGACGCTGCCACTGTGTGTGTGTTCATGTCATTGGATGGTTTGGTTTCTGTGGTTGTTTTTTTTTTTTTTTTTACTCTTGAGAATGGCCAGACACTGCCTGGATGTGTTTGTGGACGCCGTCACACGTGTGCATGTGGCGATTGTGGTCTTGATTTCGCCCAGATATTTAGTCGTTCATGTGGTGAGTTTCATGCTGCTTCATTAAAATCTTTTTGCAATCTCTCCCACTGTGAATCCATTTTCTAATGCGGATCACATGCGGTCGGTTTCCCGTGTCTTGGGCTGATGAGGTCATAAGCAGCTGCAATGATGTCATTTTTAAACAAACCTAATAAGTACAAGACCTCAAAAGCCTTGAAACTAGTTAAACTGGACAGTGTATGTGTGGGTAAAACTAACACAACCTGTCAAGAAGGTGTCTGGGTCTTATTTAACTCCAAAATCAGTAGAAATAAACCATTTTTTAAGGACCATTAAGATGCTTTAGATTGTGTCATAATTTTAATGATAATTAAACACATTTCCCCACAAAATGTCATGACTGCAATGCAAAAAATAATGTTAATATTATTTAATTATGTTTATTTAAGTATTTATATATCATTGTAAT
>RJVU01061862.1:1196909-1209508 GCA_003731715.1 Anabarilius grahami | reverse complement strand
ATATAAAACATATTTATTTTCATTTTTGGGCAAACTATCCACATAATTTTATTACATAATTTTTTTTAATGAAATTATACTCTAAATAAGAAAGTAAAACTGCCAGTAGGTGGCAGTAAATGTCTAAATGAGTAAGTAAGTCATTCATTCATTTTATTTGTTCAAAAAGCTGATTCATTCAGGAATGAAGTAAATGGCTCTCTTTATCAATCGGCCATTGAATCATTGGTTCACCTGATTGATTCGTTCAAATGTTGGATTCATTCAGAAATGAAACACCGCTGTGTGTTGCTCGGAGATGCGCAACAGTTCTGCTCTGGCTTTATAGGTAATATTTTAGTCAGAAAAATCAGCCAATTGTGGGTAAATGCTATCACATTTACTTCTTATTTATTGAACTGTTGTATAAAATCAATATCACATTTGCCCTTGTGATACTTGGCATAAAAACAGCACTCGAGTCATGATATTGTGTTCATTACTCATCATATCAATAGACCATATGAGACAAAAAATCATACAGGGGCATTTTTGCCCTGATATATATTATGATTTTGGGCTGAAATATGACTTTTTCATGAGATTCATCTAATGGGTGTGTGTGAGAGCATGTTGTATGTGTGTTGAAATTAAATATTGCTGGACAGAACAAGGAATCGAGATGTTTTCAAGTACTGAAGGGAACGTGTTGTACTCTGGGCTCCCTACCAGAAAAGTTTGGGATCATTCCTCCATTTTTGCTAATTTGCAGCAGTGCCATCTATCGCCCCCTTCTGTTGACTGCAACCATGTGACACTAAATTTCGAAAAAGTTGTGTAAACGTGTGTAAATGTGTGTGTGTGTGTGCAGTGTTTTGGCTGCGTACATCGCCACAGGCAGCTGCTGAAACAGTTAGCCCGGGCTCCAGAGAGAGATGTGGGGAGTTCTGGCGAAAAAGGCGCTCGTATTTCAAAGTTGCTGACAATGCAATGTCTATTATTCTCTCTCTCTGTCCCACATTAATGTGATAAACTTCTTTCAGGCACAGAAATCCCAGAATAGATCAGTTGTCTCTGTACACCTCAGTGTCTCTCTCGCTCTTCTTCTGTTTCTGCTTTTCTCTTGCCTGTTTTTCTGCTCTTCTCTTCTCATGCTATGTAAACAGAAATATTGTATGTTAAAATCTGGAGTGATGCAGAAAGTTCAAGGGTTCATTTTACAGACCTAGACCTGATTTATTCTGGTTTAAAATATTCAGATGACAGAGAAAAGAGTATTATTTCAGTTTGTGCTATTGTTAGCTTATGAGCAGTGGAGGATGAGTGTGATTAATCATAGATTCATGGGAAAAGGCGATTTATGAAGAACTACATAATGTTTAGAAATACCAAAAGTTTTATTTTAGGAATAGGGCTCATTGTTTTTGGATGGTGTGAAATAGTGGTTCAATGATGGTCGAAGTTGGTCTGTCACCATTGTGTCTATGGATATCCTGTAATTTGCTTTGTATAAGAGTGTCTGCTAAAATTACAGCTCACTGATCTATGGTGAATATATTTAGTTTACATTAAGACAGTAGATTTGTCTTTATGTGTTTTGGGCCAGTTAAAAATGTTTGAAGTGTGTGTGGATTTAGGAAACTCTGGATTTTGGATCTGAATCTGGTGTCAAGTCCAAACATATGTTTACACTGGCAAACAATCCAGAGCAACAGCCAACGAGAAATGACTACAGTCATTGTTCTTACTGTAAAGCCTTTGGAAAATGTCACGAGTGACAAATAGAACAAAAGCAGGGAATGAAACCAGGAAAGACACTGATGCTACTTACACTGTTTGGAGAAAATACTAATGCAAATATACTGTTCAGAAGTTTGGCGGTGGTAAAATTATTTGAAAGTCTCTTGTGCTCATTAAGACTGCATTTATTTGATCAAAAATATTGTAAAATCAGTAATATTGTGAAATATTATACATTTATACAATATTTAAAAATGTATTTTTTCCTGTGGTAGAAAAGCTGAATTTACTCAAGTCTTCAGTGTCACATTATCCTTCAGAAATCATTCTAATATGCTAATTTGCTGCTCAAGAAACATTTTTATTATTATTAATTTTGACAACAGTTGGGCTGCTTAATATTTTTGTGGAAACTGTGATTTGTTCAGGATTCTTTGATCAATAGAATGTTCAAAAGAACATAATTTATTTGAAATAACAATTACAAGTGTCTTTACTGTCACTTTTGACAGTTTCATTAATCCTAATTAATCCTTGATTATAGTCTGATTATATTAATCCTTGCCCAGCTGTTCCTGTTTAGTTCCCTCATTTACTCTGTGTATATATTCTCCCTGTTCAGTTCGGTCCCTTGTCGGTTATTGTTTGTGTATGCTATGCTTGTGTGTTACACGCTTTTCCGCTTCCACCTGCTTATTATATTAAACCTTGTTTATTGTGAATCAGCCTTCGTTCCGTGACAGAATGTGTATTATTATTTTTTTTTAAAATCTTACTGATCTCAAACTCAGCATGCTAATAATATAATTATATAAATTAATAAAATAAATGAGTAATTTAATGATAATGATTTATCCTCCGTAGACCATCCATCTCACTGAAATAATTACTTAAAGTGTGATTTTCTCATAGTGTAAAATTGTAATGCTCCAGGTTGCATTTGTTTATTAAAACAATTATACTTTTGGGATTTCCTATGTTAAAGGGATAGTTCACCCAAAAATTTAAATTCTGTCATTAATGACTCACCCTCATGTCGTTCCAAACTCATAAGGATTTTGTTCATCTTCAGAACACAAATGAATATAATTTTGATGAAATCTGAGAGATGTCTGTCCATCCATAGGCTGCATTTCCAACTACCACTTCTTTCTGAAGTTCAAACGTGCTGAGTAACACCTGAGAATGAACCTCATTGGTTCTTGCAGAAGCTCAAACGTGCTGCGTAACACAAGAATGAACCTCATTGGTTCCTGCGGGAACTCAAACATAATGCATAACATGAGAACGAACCTCATTGGTTCTTGCAGAAGCTGAAACGTGTTGCGTAACACAAGAATGAACCTCATTGGTTCCTGCGGGAACTCAAACATAATGCATAACATGAGAACGAACCTCATTGGTTCTTGCAGAAGCTGAAATGTGCTGCGTAACACAAAAATTAACCTCATTGGTTCTTGCAGAAACTCAAACATGCTGCGTAACACAAGGAAGAACCTCACTGGTGTTTGCGGAAGCTCAAACGTGATGCGTAACATGCGAATGAACCTCATTGGTTCTTGTGGAAGCACAAACGTGCTGCGTAACATGAGAATGAACCTCATTGGTTCTCGCGGAAGCTCAAACGTGATGCGTAACACAAGAATGTCACATTGGTTCTTGCGGAAGCACAAACGTGATGCGTAACATGCGAATGAACCTCATTGGTTCCTGCGGAAGCACAAACGTGATGCGTAACACGAGAATGAACCTCATTGGTTCCTGCGGAAGCACAAATGTGCTGCGTAACACGAGAATGAACCTCATTGGTTCTCTCAGAAGCTCAAACGTGATGCGTAACATGAGAATGAACCTCATTGGTTCTTGCGGAAGCTCAAACGTGATGCGTAACATGAGAATGAACCTCATTGGTTCTTGCAGAAGCTCAAATGTGCTGCGTAACACGAGAATGAACCTCATTGGTTCTTGCAGAAACTCAAATGTGCTGCATAACACGAGAATGAACCTCATTGGTTCTCGCGGA
Source organism: Anabarilius grahami (assembly GCA_003731715.1). Classification (NCBI taxonomy): domain Eukaryota; kingdom Metazoa; phylum Chordata; class Actinopteri; order Cypriniformes; family Xenocyprididae; genus Anabarilius; species Anabarilius grahami. Next base: position 1,205,766 of record RJVU01061862.1, on the reverse strand, counting down.
AGCTCAAACGTGATGCGTAACACAAGAATGAACAACATTGGTTCTTGCGGAAGCTCAAACGTGATGCGTAACATGAGAATGAACCTCATTGGTTCTTATGGAAGCTCAAACGTGATGCGTAACACGAGAATGAACCTCATTGGTTCTCGCAGAAGCTCAAACGTGATGCGTAACATGAGAATGAACCTCATTGGTTCTTGCAGAAACTCAAATGTGCTGTGTAACACAAGAATGAACCTCATTGGTTCTTATGGAAGCTCAAACGTGCTACATAACACGAGAATGAACCTCATTGGTTCTCGCAGAAGCTCAAATGTGCTGCGTAAAACAAGAATGAACCTCATTGGTTCTCGCAGAAGCTCAAACGTGATGCGTAACGCACGTCCTGATTTTGCTGAGTTAGATGCGTTCCTGGGTCAACATATTTTGATGATCCTGGAACAACATTCTAGTCTGAAAGTTTAGTCTTAACCCTATTCCTACCCCTAAACCTAACCCTACCCATAAGTTATTCCAAAATTAAGAGGGAAATGATAGATGAATAACACTGATGTAGAAGCACCAATTCATGATTTTAAGCCTAAACTTGACATAATCTGTAAACTTGTCCCTCAAATCTGACTGGTTGATTTGAATGTTGTTCCAGGATCAACAAAAATGTTGACCCAGGAACATGTTGAACTCAGCAATAAATATCAGGTTATGCATGCGTAAAATGATAATGAACCTCATTGGTTCTTGCTGGAGCTCAAACGTGCTGCGTAACACGAGAATGAACCTCATTGGTTCTTGCAGAAGCTCAAACGTGCTGCGTAACACAAGAATGAACCACATTAGTTCTTGCAGAAGCTCAAACGTGCTGCGTAACACAAGAATGAACCACATTAGTTCTTGCGGAAGCACAAACGTGCTGCGTAACATGAGAATGAACCTCATTAGTTCTTACAGAAGCTCAAACGTGATGCGTAACACAAGAATGAACCACATTGGTTCTTGCGGAAGCACAAACGTGCTGCGTACACGTCAATCAAACATGCTTAAGCTTCTGTTTACCACAACTGATGTGTGAGTTGAATATTTCTTCAGAAAATTTGGACTAAACCAATCAATTCATATGGTTTAGTTTTATGATCTCTTTATGAACGTTTTGAAGCGTCAAAGTGGTAGTTGCGTAGCTGTCAATGGAGGGACAGAAAGCTCTCAGATTTTATCAAAAAGATCTTCATTTGTGTTCCAAAGATGAACGAAAGTCTTATGGGTTTGGAACGACATGAGGGTGAGTAATTAATGACAGAATTTTCATTTTTGGGTGAACATCCTTTAAGTTATATGACTACTACGTAAACATAGTTGTTGTAACTAATGTATTTCGCTTAAAATAAAACTTAAATCATCTTAACCTGCACCAGAGTTACTCTGAGAATTTTTTTAGCCATAATTCTCTCTGTTATGTAATGTGTCCTCTAAAACTCAGTGTTCAGCTGTTTGGTCAACACTACAAGCGTTTTGTTTTCCAGTTTTCTCTGTGGATCATGTTCTGCAGCTCTTGTGTTTAGTGTGCCGATTCTGTCTGGTCGCAGCCAAATCTCCACACAGCCTGGAGAGCCTTCCGCACGGCTGTCTCTCTCTCTCTCTCTCTGTCTTGTTTTCTCATGATGATTTAAATCTCCTCCATTAGATAATGTGCGTGTGTGTGTGTGTGCGCGCTAGTTTCTTCATGTTTGACTCTAAACTCATGTCAGTTCCAGACATTCATCTTCCTGAGTTCACACTCACTTTGCCCACATTTTCTCCGCCTGCTTGTACAAGTTTCCTTGGATTGCTGTGGGAAAAATGTGTATTTGAGTGTGTGTATAACAAGGAAAAGTCAGCGATTAGACTGATATATGAATCCGACTGCTATAATACATCAGTGTGGTAATTCCTGCACATTTACAAACAATGCTAAACAATACTATTTTTTGTAATGATGACACAACATTGGCTTTTGAAGAAGTTTTGCTTTATTTATTTAGTTAAACATGCACATGGACTTTAACCCTCAAAACAAACAGTAAGAGACTAAAATGGGTCAAACAACATTATAACTAATTAAAACAATTATAGGAACATCAATTGAAAATAATTGAATATAACAGAAACAATTGCTGTTATAAACATAGTCTAATAACAAGAATCAACAATAAACTAACACAGCAGTGCATCGTTGGAAAACAAATGCCACAGCTGATGCTGCAATATTTTAATGTTTTTTATTATTTTATTAAAAAAACATTTATTATAATTTAGCCCCTTTGCTAATGTTTGTCATAAAAACATCCAGACTGATTCAAACTGCTAACTTGTGAGTTTGTGAGTCTTTTTGACTGATTCAAAAGAGTCATTTGTTTGTGAGTCAAGTCATTTTTTATATATAGCTAGTGCTTTATATAACACAGGTGGCTTCAATGCAGCTTTACATTAATGAACAGGAAAATAAAAGTGTTACTGTTGTAAAATCCATCAATTATGAAACAAATTCTGAAGCTCAACAGTTCTTTTACAGAAGAATGAATTAGAATCAGATTATACCAGTCATGACTGAAGGTATTGTGTATGTGTGTGTGTGTGTGTGCATGTGGGAACGAGAAAGAAATGCTCTTAAATGATAGTAATTTAGGGTTAGTGGTTTATTGTTTTGCAGTGAACATATATTGTAAAGTCGGTATAACCCACAAAATAACCTTTTCAAATGGTAAGGGAATGTTTCTGCCTCAGTGTGTGTGTGTGTATGTGTAAGTGTACAGGTGCTGGCCATTGTGTCCTAATTCGATTGGACAGTTTTGGCGTCCGCTCAGGTTCTGACTCAACTCTCTCCTCCCAGACTGTGACCCACTTTCACTGTGTGTGTTTGTGTGAGTGTGTTTCCTGTCCTATTGCAACAGGTGTTTCATCCCTTTTCCATACTGTATTCATTATATTTTCCAAAAACCATGGTTATTGAATGAAAGGGTACAGCTGTTTTGCAAGAAACACAGCTTGTTTCTGTGTGTGTTTTGAGTATTGGATTAATGTGNNNTTTTTTTTTTTTTTTTTTTTTCCTTCCTGATTAATTTAAATGCTCAGCTCGTCCTGATTGTGTGGTTGCTGTTTGTCAATTATTCGTGCATTGGTAATAAATACATTGGTATAATAAATACATTTATTATTAAAGTTATTGACTAGATTTTTATTTAGCATTTATTTGTAAATAGAGTCAAAATGAGTCTTATAACTGCTTTTTGTATGGTGCATGAAAAGGACTGCACTTCAATCTATAACATCCTCATTTTCATTTGCCTCAAATTAAATTTGGCATTCACTGTGGTCTATAGGGAGTAAAAATGTTGCTCTCTCTGCTGGTCCACTGCTTTATGTTTCCTTTTACATGCCCTGGATCAACTATAAAGATATGTCAGTGCCCTCTATATTTGTTCTTTTCAGAAGTTGTAATGGCTGATTTCTCTGTTTCCAGGGTGACATCCAGCAACTGATGATTGTATCGGACCATCGTGCTGCGTTTGACTACTGTGAGCACTACAGCCCCGACTGTGAGGTTCCTGCCCCTGAACAGCCCCAGAACCAAGATCCAAACACTGATGAATATGTAAGTTCATATACTTCCTCCAACATTCCCTATAGGGATTGAAGAGCATGTTTTCAGTCCAGTGTTTTTCTCAGGGGAGACACTTTGCTTGCTATGATATGGAATATCCGTTTAAGTGTTAGTAGGATCTGATTTCACACATACGTTTGTTTCTGAATATAAAAATGTCGTACAATGTAAAGTATTTGCTTTGGCTCCTGATTTAAATGATTTTGCTCGGTTGTCGTGCTTGTTGTTGTCATCAGTTGCCGTTGTACAAGCAGAATGTGGTGATTGGTCGATGTGGTATTTGTCCCGCCCCTCCTTCACTGCGATTGCACGGCTGGGTACAAAGTGACAGTGATGAGCCCTGCTTTTTACCCAAAGTTGAAAATTTTTCAACTCACTGCGTCCCAAAATAAATAAATAGACGATCAGGGCCTCGTCACACTGCTGCCGTTTTTAAATACGCTCCCATTGAAAACAGTTGGAAAAATACGCTTAGCCTTTGGTGGACACACGGCCTAAGGATGTCCCAGAATCCTTGGCATCCTTGAACAAAACAAAACCAAAGCAAAACAGAGACCAGTTTCTTATAGCTTGAGCAACGACCTTCTCGCCTTCGGCGAGATCAGCTCAAATGAAGTCAAGAACATCTTGTTGAGTGTTTGGACAGCCGAAGCACTTTTAAATCTTAATCCTGTGAAAATAAAACCATCACATCAGCCAAGCACTTAGCAATAATCCCTAGCCATGGCAGTTTTCATAACAGATATGTTTTGACCAGAGGTCATAATGGTAAGTCTTTAATGTCGCTAAGAACTTGATTTATAATGGTAAATGATTTATTATTAGTGCAAGTACTGCTCAGGTTTTCTTAAGAAAATTGAGAAATCGGGTTTTGGTTTTACAGTTGGTATATCTGACAGCACAAAGCACTGACTATTTATACATTTATTCAGCTTTTATTCAGTCTTTGGAATGAGAAACAAATTAAAATGGAGTAATAATACCTGCCCACACTTGTGTGTGTGTGTGTGTAAGTTTAAGACATATTAATTCTTTATAGCTCTTTCCATTCCATCGGAAAAGACCCAGCTGCAGGCAATGTAGAATGTATTTTTCCGACCGAATGGATGACCTCATCAGTCAGAGAAAGAATAAGCGAGAGAGTGATAGAGGGAGGAAATGAGCAGGTCTCGGCCTGTTGAGCATTTGAGCTCTGTATTGCTGACATATTGTATTAATAATATGTAAAAAATGTAAGGAATAGACATTGCTTTGTCACAAAATAAAAAGTTCATATTTGATTCATTCTGGTAGAAATAACATACATGTAAAGTGCAAAAAAAAAAATCTATTTTGTCAACAATGGACCATATGCACGGAACTTCCGCAATAATATAAGCCAGCTGGAAAACTTCTTCAATGTCCTGAGGTAGCTTTAACAACATCAATAGTGTAATACTTATAGTTTATTATCAAAATATAGTCACTTAAATAGTCAGGCCTAGCATTTATTTAGTTATTCAAACATAAGATAAAAAAAAAAAGAAGACGTGTCTCAGTGTTCCTCATCGGCAAAATTCAATTCGACCATCAGTTTTCACACTTTCGTGTGAAGAAAAAAAAAAAATCAACACACTGTAAATTAAAGATATATTGTGAACTTTAGTTGGATTCATTGAATAAAATGTGAGATTTTACAAGTGTGCCAAAATCATTGAGCTTCCGCAGCACTGACTGACAGTTTCTATGGTTATGAGAGCGGGGAGCGCGGTGCTCGCTTTCTGTGTAATTCATTCTAGGGCTGGGCGATATGGCTGAAAACTGTATCACGATATCAGTGTTTCATATCGGTCGATATCGATAATTATTGATATTTGTCATGACCCATTTAAAATAAGGACTAGGAGAAAAATATATTACATTTAAACATTTTTATTATACATCTGATCATAATCCCTCAGCTATTAAGACAGAANAGCGGTCCCTCTGCTCCAGGCACAAAAGGGCAACAGCAGGGTCCATGGTGAAGGAGAAAAAAGGGGAAAAAACAAACAAAAAGAAAATCGCCGCAAAAACTGTTTTGGTCCGTTCTTCTGTAACGAGTGGCTGTAGTTGAAGAGACACGGCAAACACAGACTTCCACAGGAATGGTGTTTTAATTAATAACACAGGAGATAGCATGCACACATGTAGACAACAACGAGAACGGACCAGGAGTGAAGGAGAACACAGGGTATATATACAGGTGACTAACAAATGGAGCTAAACAAGGTGATGGGATAATCAACAAGACACAGGTGGATCAAATGAACTAATCAACAGAACGGGGAAACTAGGTCACAGGGGGAACATGACATGTAACAACTAATAATTCTTAATTTCTGATAGAAATGCAAAATCATTCGGTAGTTATTAATATACACAAACCTTTACATTCAGTCGCGTTTGCTCCCATTTATGTTTGATCACAGTGCATACACATACAAACTTTAAGTCCAAAAGTGCGCACATTTGTAGAAATACACGTTTACCTCAGAGTTCATTAGATAGAATATAAGATGGGCCGTACGCAGGGTTTCATAATTACCGAGGACAGAAAATGTTGTTTGCTAGGGGGGTACGGGGGCATAGTCCCCTTGAAAATTTAGATTTCCCTGGTGTACATATGTGCATTTTTCAGACGTTTTAAGGCCAACAAATTGGATAACAATTTAAAACCATGTCAACAAATAAATGCATGCACAGTTTTGAGGCAGCTTTAATTGCATGTTTGGTAATTTCATGACTTAACTTACAACAGAACAACGACAGTCATTGCTTGTAGTTTCTTTTGCGCTTTATTTAAGCTATAATAAAGTAATGCAGCGCGCGCCGGCGCATTTGCGCATGCAGTTCTTGAGGGCGCGCCACGAGCACATTAACTGCTGATTGGACAGTCATGTTAACTTTTTTGAGTTTTAATAACATAGCCTGACAACATCTCATTTGACCGCAGTTCACTGTTGTTCAACTGAAGCTCTCTCGTCGTCACCTGCACCTTTTCCGCGCTCGTTTGACTTGCGCCTGGCGCTGAGGGAAGTCGGAATGTGTTACATGACTGGCTGTTAGCGTGTCACTCCCTACGTTGCTTGGAACCAGAGAGCGAGTGCCTTTGTTAATGCAACCAAACTTGCTTCGCAACCTCTGTTTTCTTCCGACGAAGAATAAAAAATATCGAACGTTTTATCGAACACATTTTTTATTGATATCGATCACGTGTCTATCGCGATACATATCGTTATCGTTCTATCGCCCAGCCCTAATTCATTCACATGAAAAGTTATTGTTTTTCATGAGATTTTGTGAGTACTTCATACTTCACCTTGACAAAATGAATTTTTAAACCTAGTGATTATATAATGTTTAATATTTATTCAAAAGTGAAACTGAGGGAAAAAACTATTACAGGAAATGACTAATATGAGCCAATAAATGCTCCTCTGCCGCCATCTGTTGGATAAGTGGTAATTAATGTCTTTTTTATTTTTAAATAAAAGTGTTTTCTATCAAATGTTGGATTTCCTACATCTTGAAACTTTGGTTTTACAAATCTCAGAAGGATGAACAAATAATGTTTTTGGTCATCACATTAAAAATTGAAGCATTTGAAGTGCTGGAAAAATGTTGCATGTGAATCTAATTACAGACACTGCGTTTCTTATTCAAACGTTCCTGTTAACTTCATCTTTATTGCAATGAATAAAACTGTTTTTTGGCAAATTAGGCAAGTGTGATAACTGCATGAAATAAAAAGTCAACGATTGATGGTTTTATGCTGATGTACAGCGAGTGACAGCTAACAGTTCACCGGAAATGCCTAAGCTGGTTTAACGGAAACCGTGCATATGGTCAATTAGGAGTATATTAACAGACGAGATCAAAAATTACACACTTTTTATTTCATGGGGACAGTCGAGTGTTCATATGCAGTCTCTGTCCATCTGGGTTCACTCAGATGCCAATATCCTTTGTGCGGTACGGAGAGAGGAAGAGAAGGCATTAAATGAAAGATTGAGAGATTTAGCATGTGAAACATATGAGAAAATAGTTTAAGCTGAGTAACACGGAGATGACCAACCGTTTTCAATTGATTCTCTATGGGAGCTAAGCAAAAGGCGCGCTCAAGGGAATTGTGGGAGTGACTGCTTGTGAGCGCTTCAAAACATGTGGAGATGCAAACAAGCAAACGAGAGACGAAAAATATAATTTCACATTTATGTGACTAAGAAAGCTTTGGTCAAATAGTGGAGTTTCTGGTGGATTTGATGCTTGAATCACATTTATAAATTACTATATTTAATTCCAGTTTATTCAGGCTGGGTAATAAAAAATGTATTAATTTGACTGCATTTGGAAATGTTTTACCCTAATTCTGCATATATGAATCCACCCTGAAAATCAAACCTATGACCTTGCCGTTGCTAGCGCGATGCTCTATCATTCAATATTCAGGAACATAAATGAACAAAAATGAACAAAATTAAATCACAGCTGTCAGTAATCTTTATAAAAGGGATAAGCTTCCTATCGGAAAACTGTTGTTGCCCACATATGGTGAAGTTATCTCTGAGTTATGTCTGTAAAAATAAATTACATGCATGTGAATGCAGCATGTGGCACATTTTCAGCCATGCATGGACTTTTACATCTTTCAGGGCTTTGATGTCACTGTGTTGGCACGGAAACGACCCTCTGCTGACCTCTTTTTTAACATCTGTGTGTGTCAGGAGCTGTAAATCTGAGTGTGGGGCATTAGTAGGGGGCAATATGAAAGAAAAAACCCCTGCACCTTTGACCAGTCCTTCAAAGGCCAAGTGCATCATTTAAATATCAGTGAAACCTCTTTACAGATTAAAACATGATGAGTTATCCATTGCTAATGTGTGGGAATTAGGGAGAGGCAGAACGGTGCATCCGAGCGAGAGGTCGCAGAGCGGCTGGAATTCCTCACATTCTTCTCTTTCTCACTAGATAAGAGAGAACATGCATTTCCGCTGGACTCGATCGGAGGGAATCCCTCTTTTCCTTTGCTCTTTCTTCTCAGGGAATGTCAGTCTATTAAATCAAGACCAGTGTTGAATTGCTTAATTAGCATTCCATGAGTATAACTTCTGAATGAAAGAATGAAAAATCTTTATTTATATTTACTTTTATATTCAGAATATTTATTGTTTTATTTTTTAAATATATATATACATATACTAT
>RJVU01061862.1:1166317-1183809 GCA_003731715.1 Anabarilius grahami | reverse complement strand
ATAGAAATATTAAAAAATTATATTAATAAAAATGGCAAAACAACGAAATTGCTAAAACCTGAAATAAAATAAAAATGTTAGATAAAAAAAATTAAACTAAAAATAAATATTGCCTTGGCAAATAACTAAAATAAATTAAGTTGAAGTACTAAAATTGTTAACACTAAAACTGAAATAAAAAATAAATTAATGCTATATAGAAATATTTTTTAAAAATAATATTAATAAAAATGGCTAAATTGCTGAAACCTGAAATAAAATAAAAATGTTAGATGAAAAAAAATTAAACTAAAAAAAACCTAAACTAAAATGAAAATATACAAATAAAAGCAACTTAAAAACATTAATAAATATTGTAGTAGTATTGAAATAATACGAAATAATACTGAAAATAAAACAATAAAAAATACAGCTGATAAACGTATTTAACAAATACAAATGAATATCATTGAGTGATGAATCAACAATTTTTTTCTTGAACTAGTTCATTGGATTGAATCCTTTGAGCGAAATGATTCACTAAAAAGAAACCTTCCAAACCAACCAGTTTGCTAAAATGATTTGTACTGCCCAATGCTACTACAGAGAGAGACTATACATTGTAACACAAAAAATACTAATGTAGCGTTTGTCACATTACATCACTATTTGTTGTAAAACTTAGCTAGTTACTGGGAAAACTGAACAGTTTTTTTTTTTGCTGACAATGCTAAACAGCGGAATGTCTGTTTTGTTTCTTCAGTTTCATTCTTGACCTACTTTTTTATAAAGCAACTCTTCTCTCAGCTGGAGAATTGATGGAATTGATGGCTGTATTGGGACTATAACAACATGAGTATGAGAAATCGAGCAATGAAAAGAGTCCAGCAGTGATCTAGACTCACTGGACCAACACCCATGTGTGTTTGTGTGTTTGCAGTGGCTTTATATGTGTTTCTGACAGTACCTTTGTGTTGTTCTAGGGTCTCCCCGGCCCTCCAGGTTCAACGGGACCCCCAGGTGGTGCTGGAGAGCCCGGTGAGAGGGTAAGTAACCATGACAACATAAACAAGCCAATGCATATGTTCAACAACACTTAAAATTGTGTTCTGCAAAACATCCAAGTCTGTTAAATAGTGAACAGGGTGGATGTTATGAAAAATGTCCCGGTCATACATATATGTATAATTGTAAAGTACATCTATAAGTGTGAAATATGATCTGGACATTTCTTCATGTGATTCATATACAAAATTAAATGTAATCTGAACTTTTTAGAGCCGATTTCAATGATTGAAATACATTACATTAAAGATGCTTGCTGTTTTATGCATTACCCACAATCCTTTGCTCTTGACAGGGTCTTCCTGGTCGCTCTGGTCTGCCTGGAGCCGATGGTCTTCCAGGACCTCCAGGGACTGTCCTGATGTTGCCTGTATGTAATTCTGAGCACAATTACCGCATACACATTTACAAAAACTACGCATTAAAATTGCACATAAACAACTGATTCATACACGATTACACAGATTTTAGCTTGGATTCAAGCCCCATTTAACTGTACTAAGATCAGCCTGTAGCCTGTCATAATGAATGTTAAGAGACGTTAGTTCTTGCACTGACTTGATTTATATTCAGAGTGGTTTAACAGTGATAACTATGTCAGAGAGATATTAGAAACATAATCGTCCCTTAGCTGCTGTGATCCCCTATCAATCATGCGCTGGTGAATTCAGTGAGACATTTCACAAATTCCACATACTCTCAGCTTTTCCAAATTTCCTCTTTCCCAGCTGTTACTCCACTATAGTTTTTTTTTTATTCCGGAACGTGTAGCGACTTCACAATATCTTTCAGTCGAGAGTTCTGGAATGCTTCCATGGCAAATCCAGATGTTCCAGAATACCACATTAAAAATTATGTTGTCCGTGGTGTATATTTGTTTACCGTCAACATGTGATTGTAATTAAACCCCACCCTATACACTACCCCTCCTCACCCTGAAAAAATACTCTTGAAAACCAATACAGATTCATGAAACAACCAACAGCACAGTTCACTTCTAAACTAGTGGTCTTACTCTTGGAAGTGTAGTGATTAAATTCAACCACCAGATGGCACTGCTGATCAATTTGACTCGTGCACTGCACACAGATGAGAGCACAGACACGCACATATCAGCATATCACCGTACTAGTCATACTATTTCTGCCATATTTTATGTGGAAGAAATACTACTATAATACTATAAGAGTAGTATGCTAGTCTGAATTCCATACTACTTATACTTTTTTTGCAGTATGTACTGTACACTACTGCAGCGTTCAAAGGTTTGGGGTCAGAAATGAATACTTTTATTCAACAAGGATGCATTAAATTGATCAAAAGTGACAGTTAAGACATTTATAATGTTAAAAAGATTTCCTTTTCAAATAAATGCTGTTCTTGTGCAAAGAATCCTGAAAAAATTGTATCATGGTTTGCACAAAAATATTAAGTAACACAAGTGTTTTCAACATTGATAATAATAAGAAATGTTTCTTGAGCTGCGAATCAAATCAGAATGATTTCTGAAGGATCATGTGACTCTGAAGACTGGAGTGATGATGCATGAAATTCAGCTTTGATCACAGGAATAAATTGCATATCTAAATGCTTTTCCTGTGAAAATAATTTCTTAAAAATAGCTTGAATGTAATTCTACACCCTTACTTCATTTAGTATGCGCGGAGCCATGAATATGTAAATTAGCCCCGTCTCCACTCAATCACAGTCGTCTACTGTAAAGTCGATGTATCAGAATGGTAATGTGTTTTATGTATCGCTCTCTACAATGTCAGACACATAACGGTCATTGATATGATTAGCATTTGGCTTGACTACGCTATCAAACAGCTAATAATGTGTTGCTAAAGTTACACAAACCATAAAATCAGCATCCTTAGAAACACTTTGAACATAATAGAAAGTCAGTGGAGAAAAGCCCCGCCCCGCCCCGCAAAACGCACTATGCTAGTATTCCATTCTGAAGACTTCCACCTTCCGCATGCATGCTTAGCCTCACAGATTGATGTGGTGTCTTACTTTTGACCATCCAAAACAAATCATCCAGTCAATGTTAAGATGAAAAACATCTATCTTCACTCTTGCTGGCATGTCTAACTTATTGTTTTTAGTCTGAATGTTAATAGTTTTGTGCCACTCTCTCTCTGTAGTTCCGCATGAGTACAGGAGGGGACGGTGGACATAAAGGTCCTGCTGTTTCTGCCCAAGAGGCTCAGATGCAAGCCATCATGCAGCAGGCCAGGGTAAAAGACACACTAATACACATTATATCACACACATGCATCTGTATGCAAACTAATCGCTCTGTTTTATTATTACAAAGCTGGCGATGAGGGGTCCGACCGGACCGATGGGTTTGACAGGCCGTCCTGGTCCTCTGGTATGTCTGTATCTGTATCTGTATTATCATCAGTCAAAATGAGAAGATATATGATTTTGTTTCATGCTTGATTTGATTTTCCCAGGGTCCTCCTGGTGTGTCTGGACTGAAAGGAGAGTCTGGAGAAGCAGGACCTCAGGTAGGCATCACAAATTACCCACAGTCCTCAGCTATTTGTGCCAACTCTATTTAGATAGTATTTAAAGGCACTTCAGTTCAGGATAGAACTGTTCTGAGACCTGTGTGTGTGTGTTTTAGGGTCCTCGTGGTTCACTGGGATCCTCAGGCCCTCCTGGAAAGCCTGGTAGACGGGTAAGTTTGCGTTTTGTCCAAAACCACCGGGTCTGTGCTGAAGCCTGAGTGATTATTATTGACTAGATAATTCTGTATCATTGGATTTATGAAAAAGAATGATGTTTTCTGTGGCATAGGGTCGACCCGGCTCAGATGGAGCCAGAGGGATGCCTGGACAGACGGGACCTAAGGTAAAACTGAAGAAGATTAACATTGGACAGACATCTTTTATCATAACATACAATGATGAATTGTGCACAGTAAGATGAATAAAAATAGGGTCAATTTTTATTTCATGTAGACAGATTACAGTAGGAATTAATTGTTTCCTATTTAAGAAAAATGTTAATATTCTGCAATTCTGAACTGTTTCATGTCTGTGTGATTTTCAGGGTGACAGAGGATTCGATGGTCTTGCTGGTTTGCCCGGTGAAAAGGGTCACAGGGTAAACACATTTTTGAACATTTTAAAATAGGTGGATTATTTTATTTTATTATTTATTTTATTCAAATACATTATTCTGATTGGCCAATCTTAAGAAAACTTTCAACATTTAATGTCCAGTTTATTTATTTGGCAGTAAAAGGGTCACAGGATAAACACATTTAAGAACCTTTTAAAATAGGTGGAACATTTTGGAGTTATTTTATGATATATTTAATTTTAATTTTTTATTTTTTTTGAACATATATTGAATATTTTTAAATAGGTGCAGCACTTAAGAGTTATTTATTTATTTATTTTTATTTGATTTGATTTTACTTTATTTTTTATTAAATGGCTCACTGGAATGTGTGATTCTGATTGGCCAATCTTAAGAACATTTTCAATATTTAATGTCCAGTTTATTTATTTTGCAGTAAAAGGGTCACAGTGTAAACACATTTATTACTTTTAAAATAGGTGGAACATTTTGGAGCTGTTTTATTATACATTTTATTTTATTTTCAAATTAGTTTTTTTTATTTAACATATATTGAATATTTTTAAATAGGTAGAACACTTTAGGTTTTTTTTTTTATTTTACTTTATTTTTATGTTATTTTATTTTTAATTTTTATTAAATGGCTCACTTCAGTTGATATCAACATTTAATGTCCATTTGATGAAAAAAAAAACAGTAATCATGTAAACAGTAGGTTAATTCATTATATGAATAATAATGAGTGTGTCTTTGGGGTTGTAGGGTGAGACGGGTCCTCAGGGGCCGCCTGGGCCTTCAGGAGAGGATGGAGAGCGAGTATGAGCTCCTTTACTTATTTTAATCCCTTCTTAATCCCTTCATCTTCTGTACATATTTCCTTTATCTAATTGGATCATAATAATGACATAATTTCCTGTATCCCAGGGCGACGATGGCGAGGTCGGACCCAGGGGTCTGCCTGGAGAACCGGTGAGTTAATATTCCTCCAGTATCCCAGCATGCTCTGTAATCCGTCACTAGATTGTAAAGTGTTACGTAATATAAAGTTTTCTCCAGTGTAGTGAAACCACACTTTTTTTCACTCTTTTATNAGACGGGTCCTCAGGGGCCGCCTGGGCCTTCAGGAGAGGATGGAGAGCGAGTATGAGCTCCTTTACTTATTTTAATCCCTTCTTAATCCCTTCATCTTCTGTACATATTTCCTTTATCTAATTGGATCATAATAATGACATAATTTCCTGTATCCCAGGGCGACGATGGCGAGGTCGGACCCAGGGGTCTGCCTGGAGAACCGGTGAGTTAATATTTCCTCCAGTATCCCAGCATGCTCTCTAATCCGTCACTAGATTGTAAAGTGTTACATAATATAAAGTTTTCTCCAGTGTAGTGAAACCACACTTTTTTGCTCGTTATGGAAGTAAAGTGATAGAAACTGTTGTGGAGATGAAAAAGGTTGAGTCAATTAACCACTAGTTTAACACTCTGTCCAGCAGGGTGCGCTCTGTATTCACCATTTAGATTGAGAGCAACTTTATCCGCTCTTGCCTATACACATAAACACACTCAGTTATGTCCGATTGGATATTTAAAATACATTTAAAGTCAGCATTAAATATAATTTTATACCTTAAAAATAAAAGGTACTTTAGACAAATATGTTTAAAATTAAGCACATGAGATGAAAAGTGATATATGTGGCATAGAAAAGAGAGATCACATGACCGGCTGAATGCTACCCACTTTATCTGAATAACGCCTCTATTATCAGACAGTTCCTGCTGAACACAACTCTCTGTTTCTCCGCTTTCTCTTGTTCAGGGTCCTCGTGGTTTGTTGGGCCCCAAAGGTCCCCAGGGACCTCCAGGACCTCCTGTGAGTACATACATCATTTTTATCTGATTCAGTTACTTAGTTTCCATCAACCTTCATGTTATTTATTCACCTACTCTCTGATAAAAAAGCTTTATTATTTATTTCTATTATTTTTCCTAATGCAATGGTATAATCTAAGAATTAAGTATGTTTTAATTTATTTTGATCCTTCTTTTCTTTTTTTAGGGTGTGACTGGTATGGACGGACATCCTGGACCTAAAGGAAACATCGTAAGTCTGAGACGCACACACTCGTGCACAAACAAACACGCTTATACACACATTCACTTTATTATCCCTCTGTTTTTTACCCATCAGGGTCCTCAAGGTGAGCCAGGTCCTCCTGGACAACAAGGCAACCCCGGAGCTCAGGTATTCATCAAGCCACACCCACTTAGACACTGTATAACCTGCCCTTCTTTGACTTTATTAACCAGTTGATATCCTTTTAATTCTGTCCTCCTTCCACAGGGACTTGCAGGTCCTCAGGGAGCAATCGGACCTCCAGGAGAGAAGGTGAGATTGGAACGATTGTTATCTGGTTAATGGATTAGTGCCTTTATATACTGTAGAGTTTGCATGTGTCTATTGATAATGTTCATGTTTTATGATAGACACTAATTCTCAGTGAAGATAATTATGGGTTAATGATGTGATATTCATTTTGTGTGCGTGTGTGTGGACCTTTTAAGATTATTAAAAATGCATTTTATACATACAGCACTGTTCAAAATTTTGGGCTTAGTAAGATTTTTTAATACTTTTATTAAGCAAGGATTCATTAAATTGATCAAAAGTGACAGTAAAGACACTTATGTTACAAAAGGTTTCTATTTCAAATAAATGCTGTTAGCACATTCTGTTTATTAAAGATTCCTGAAAAAATGTATCACGGTTTCCACAAAAATATTAAGCAGCACTACTGTTTTCAACACTGATAATAATAAGAAATGTTTTTTGAGCAGCAAATCAGCATATTTGAATGATTTCTGAAGGATTGTGAAAATTCAGCTTTGCATCACAGAAATAAATTACATTTTAAAATCTATTCAAATAGAAAACAGTTATTTTAAATAGTAATAATATTTCACAACATCACTGTATGTTTGATCAAATATATCAAAAAGTCTTTCTTTAAAAAATTCATAAGAATGTTCTTTAAAAAAATTATACTGACCACAAATTTGTGAACGGTAGTATACTATGACTTAAATACACCTCTTTAATGATGTATGTTTTTAATTTCTTAATTAAAATAGTTTGTTTTTGTTGGGCTTAAGGATTGTAGACCCTCTCAAAAAAAAAGTTTTGTTTACATTTGTGTTATTGTTTTTTTTCAATTTCCAGTTTTTAGAGATATTAAATAAAAAATAAATTAAAAAAATTCAACACTGCATGAGTACAAAGATTACATTTTTAAGAATTTGGCACTTATATTTTAAAGCAGATTTTTCAAATATTTTCCTGATTCTGGACATTATCATTTGTCATTAACCCTTCCACACACTGGGAGTCTTGAATTATTGATCGATCTACTAGATAATTTTTTTATGAATGTGTGTTAAAACAGGAAGTGTGTGCTGAGTGTTAATGGCTTGTGAGTGCTTATGCTGGTTTTCCTTTCCTCAGGGTCCCACTGGAAAACCAGGCTTACCGGGAATGCCAGGAGCCGACGGACCTCCAGTGAGTCCGGGAAATACGCACGCATACACAAAGGCTTCATGTCTGTTAATCTCAAGCTCTATTGTTTGTGGATCAAAGAGATTTCATTGTATTAATAATTACAGTATAGCGATCTGCCAGGCAGTTCTTTCTCATTTCCGTCTTCACAGACACACATTGTTCACATCCGTGAACACAAACATTCTGTGGTTTTATAGTGCCAATTATTGTCATATCTTTATGTCACAAACACAGGGCCACCCAGGAAAAGAAGGGCCGTCAGGAGAGAAAGGAAACATGGTATGTTTATCCCTCATTTTTATAAACACCAATTCTCTTGCATAAATGTAGCTTATTATTAATAACTCAATCGGTAACTGATTGTATTTTACAGGGCCCTACTGGTTCTCAAGGGCCAATCGGATATCCTGGGCCTCGAGGTGTCAAGGTAGGTGTTTCTTGTGTCTCATTGGTCATAGTAGCACTCAAAACAATCTCTCATTGGTCAGTGGATATTAGTGTAGTTCTGTAGTATAAGAAATGTCACCCAAATTGCTACTAAGTTTTGCCCATAGCTTTTCCTGATGAACAAAATCAGCATTCTGCTAATGTTTCTGATACTTTCCTGAGGCAGAATCAACTGAAATTTTTATATGTCTTCCAAAAAAGTTCCTTGTGTCCTTCATATAAGAAGTGCCACATGGAGTTGCTGCCTATGTAGAGTGTTCCAAATCATAGGGGCTTTCAAACCGAAGGAATGTTTTCATAGTTCCTATTACTATTGGCGGAGGTACCCGCTTTTTGGTGTGTTCACGCCACAGGAACTGGGAAGGATTTTAGTTATAGGAACGCCTTTTGGGGTGACTAAATTAGCTCCTACTACAGAGTAGGGGTGCACGATTAATCAAAAATGAACCACACGGGATTTGGCAAATTTTCATTATTATTATAATGCAGCTTGTCAGTGAAGTACGGTTAAATGCTGCTCCATCTGAAAGCCAGATGGCGCTCTCACGCAGAAACTCCAAATATGCCCCGCAGAAGAAAGATAACGCACGTCATTCCAGGAAATCCCTAAGGACATCACACTATCGCTGTAACTCAGTTGTTCCCAAACCTGTCCTGGAGGACCCCCAGCCCTGCACATTTTGTATGTCTCCCTCATTTATCACACCCGATTCAACTCATGTGCTCATTAGTAAAGACAGCAAGACCTGAAATGGGTGTGTCAGAAATAGGGAGACATACAAAATGTGCAGGGCTGGGGGTCCTTCAGGACAAGTTCAGCTGAATAAACAGAAAATTGAAACACTTTGATTGATTAAACATGACTAATAAACACACGACTATGACAATATATGGTTTATTTGAGTTCTCGGGTATTTTCGTGATAATAAAGTATATTTATACTTCAATGCTAATCGACATAGCCTTTATCACCGTATAGAATACTATGAAATAATATGTTGTGTGCCTTATTCTGTGTAAGAAGCCACATCATCTCACAGAAGGATGTTATTTCAAACACTCAACTGATGTTATGAAGTGAGTTTGGAGTAACAACATGTTATTAAATGTTGTCTTTTGTTGGACAAGAGGTTCATAAATGCTTCTCATGTTTGGAAAGTTGTTTGACGCATGTTGCTTTTTCAAATGCACGTTGCAAGCGACTCAAACTCGCAGGGTTTTTTACTACTGATCACAGAGCCGTGCTTCACGGACAATTTTCGATTTGCGATTTCATAATCGCACTAAGCCAAATGATTTAAGCGCGATTTTGGGTTAATTGTGATTAATCGTGCAGCCCTACTTCAGCACAGTAGGAACTACCAGTGACATAAGCGTACGCTGATTGGCCAAAAGCATGCCATTCGAAACACCGGCACTCGCTTTAAAAAAAAAAAGCCATGTAAACACACAGTTTACATGTACTTATGCCGCGTTCCAGGCAACCCGTAACCCGTGTTTTTCCAACCTTCTACTCGTAAATGTGCACTGGAACAGCAGTCAAATCCGTGACTTCCCACCCGTGAACTCGTATTAGATCGATGTACGCCCAGTTCCGCGCCCTGACGTCACATAGCCCGCAAAACAACAATGGCAGCCCCTACGGATGCAGTGTTTATGCAAGTGCACGGTAAAATAACGTAAAATAAAAGGTATAACAGCTTCTCTTGCCTTATGCGCCATTTTTCCTCCTCTGTTTCCCTCAGATAAGCAATGAGTTAGCACCTTTGGCGATAGAAATAATTGTAAATTAGCATAAGCCCCGTATGGTCCGCCATGCTGGTTTGTTTACACTCAGGCAGTTTGGCGTGACTTGCCTGGAACGCTACAAAGTCGTGGTTTGAAGTCGTGACTTACAGGCTTAAAAACCTGCCTGGAACGTAGCATTATGCAAAGTGAATGCTAACGGCATTTACTTGTCACCTTTGTCTGCGCCGTTGTGTTCTTTTCTCAGCCTCTTATACTTCTAGATTCCATCTCTGTTGTCACGAAACCCACGACACACAACAAAAACACAGCTACGATCCTGGTATCCTCCATCCTCCAGTTACGTCACTTTAGAGTTCCTACTGGGGGGTTCCAAAAACAACTAGGAAAGTTTCCCTAGGGGAAAATGTAGTTCTCAGGGGACCGCCCTGGTGGCTAGTTCCTATAACTGAGTTCCTATAACTACCATTTGTGAGGTTCCATTTTAGTTAGGATACTTGTTTGCCTGTCTAGCTTTGCAGCATTCTAACGTAAAAGTCTATTGGAATCAGTTGTGAGTGGAATCTCCCATGCACTTTGCATTCTAAATTGGTCACTTATGAGGTTCCTATATAGGTAGTAGAACTAGGGTTTGGAACAGAGCTTTTATCACCTTTATGGTTTATGAACAGCGTTCGTGATACCGTGAGTCCATCGTAGGGGTTTGGTTTCTCAGGTGTCTCTGTTGATCTCAGTTCTTTTTTTCTTTCGCTCTTTCTATCTGCAGGGTGCTGATGGAGTCCGCGGTCTGAAAGGAAACAAGGGTGAAAAGGTAATTTTAGAGTGTGTTCGTGTGACTGTGTCCATTTGGTTACGAGCTGTTGTGTGTGTGTGTGTGTGCGTGTGCGTGTGCGTGTGCGTGTCGGTGGCTAATGCACTGCTCCTGTGTCATTAATGTTTAATTTCTGCTTCTGAATACGGAAACCATAACATACTCCAAGATGCATTTTTGACCTTCTCGCTTTGGTCATTAAAAAGTTTTATCCTGCAAGAGTGCAGCAGGAAAATTAGATCAGGCCCCGGCAAATAGCAGAAATAGCAGTTGCCATGGAGATCGGTCCATTCGCATTTGTCAAAAAAAGGGTTATTATTCGCGAAAGGAAGTTTGCAACGCTCTCAGTGTCAAATCTTCATCTCTTTCTTTCTCAGGGAGAAGACGGATTTCCTGGATTTAAGGGAGATATGGGCATCAAAGGGGACAGGGTAAGATACTTATTCTCAGGTTGAAGAGGTTATTTGTGTTTGGATTTATCTCTGGGGAATTATGGGATTTAATCTTTCCTCTCTGTCTCTTTTCACTTGGGTCGATCTTTAATTCTCAGAGCATCACTGAAGAAGCAGATAAATCTCAGTGGGTCTATATTTAGTGGTGCATCACTATTACTTTTGCTCATACGCTTTAGGATTTGAACAAATATAGATGTTTACTGAGGAAAAGAACCCAAGCCATACCTAAGGACCAGAACCTGGAGATTGGCCACATAGAAATGTGCTAAAAACCACTTGGAGCACCTTAGCAATCACATATCCTCAGATGACACACTCCTGGGTCCATTTCACAGACTGCATGATGCATTTTGCACACAAAAATGGCTAGAGATTTTGTCACTGAGGGCCTTCCCTCAGCCGAAGTGAACATCATGTTCACACTGCCTAATTGATCAGATTTTTTGGGTGTTATAAAGTACGCTGACTCAGCTGCGTCACTGGGTAAATGTCTGTAATGAGCAAGCATGTCTCGCTCTGGGTTATTAGAAGCCAATATGCAAATGCTTAAAAGTAGGTGGATATTGTCCCAAATTACCCTTTACTCTTGTTAAATGTCGCACACTTTCACGTGACACATACGGGTTTAGGATCCAAATGCAGTTGTTTATTAGGGTAATCCAGAATCGTAAATCCAAAATACAGGCAAAGGGTCAGAATCACGGGGCAAACGATACAAAGGGGGGGCAAGAGCCAAAACCATAGACACAGGAAACCAGGATAGTACTCAGAACTGCAGTGTGACAACAAACAAGACTTTGCAAAGAATGACTCCAAAACTAAATGAGATATTTTCACCAAATTTGACACACACATGTATGGGCTCACTCTGAGGACACATATAAAAAGTGGTGGGATTGTGCCTCTTGGTGGCGCTATGATAGAACAAACCATGAAATCGCCATTAACTACAATATAGTATTTTAAAATGCTATACTTTACAAATGCATTAGTGTACCATTACGAAACTCTGTGTCATTAGCACCATGCCCTGAAGGTACTCAAAAGGTTTCAAGATGGCACCACCTTGTGGTCAAATGTTATAATGAAAAAAAAAAAAAAAAAAAANAAAAAAAAAAAAAAAAAAATGCTGATAGCTTTTGATTAATTTAACCTATTGTCATGAGATTCCTTGGGTCATGCCAAGAACATAAATACCAGTGTTGGCATATTTGCCAAACTTCCTGTCCGCCGTTTTTCAAAATTCTCCTAGACCGTTTTTTCGATTTTCACCAAATTCGAGTCAGATCACCTTCTGACCATGGCAATAAAAAGTTATGGATTTCATGTCGACATACAAAACTGTTTTCATATACCATAGCAACGAATTTGAGGCATGATGCCAAAATGACTCTTGAGGCTTATAAAGGTAGAGTTAACAAGGTAATGAGATACATCTGAAAGTAATGAAGCATAATGAGTCCAGGCAAAGGGTTATGGGAAATGCAGTTCATGATGAGATTGCAATGGACTAGGGAGGAGTGCCCTCTGGAGGAGATCAAGTGCACTCCAGCTGGTGGATGTGACACACGCACTTCACTTTTTTCATGCTGTTGTGCCCAGATTTGCCTATTATGTCGTTAAAGTGGTAAAACATATCAAACACACACACTAATTGTCCACACGGACTTGTTTTATAATCAAATTCCAACATCGTTTATTCAGAGTTGTCCATCTTAAATTAATAAACGGCTGCACAGACACATGTGATATATACCTTCACTGACCATTTTGCTCAGGAATTTAAAGGGACCATATTCTATACTTTTTAATGTATTTTCCCCATGTAGGTCACTTATAATATTAATTATACATCCAATCATTATATTAGTCAAGGATTCTTGCACCAAAAAGTCATAATTTAGTTCCTCATGACAAGGTTCCTTTAGAATTTCTGTATGTAAATTAGCTCTGATGTGATTGGCTGTGTTTTTTTTTTTTTACTGTGTTATTCATCAGAATGGGCCTCTAAATTGATTGAAAGACCTCTTATTTCTGAGGAATCTTGATCTCTAGGAATCTATAATATCTCATATGAATCTTGATGAGTGTGGGTGTCTTTAGGGAGAACTTGGTGCTGCTGGACCCAGAGGTGAAGATGGGCCTGAGGGACCCAAAGGAAGATTTGGTTTGCCTGGAGATCCTGGACCACTCGGATCATCAGGAGAGAAGGTGAGTGTGACTGAAGCTGCCTAACTAGACAGTATTTTAAGGCACACTCCCGATGCAAAGCCTGTTCCAGTAGCTATATATTATAAGATACCTTCTTTTTGGCCAGATTCTGTGGCATTTCAAACAGTTCAAAAGTTTGGGGTCGGTTAAATATTTTTAATATTTTTGAAAGAAGTCTCTTCTGCTCACCAAGGCTGCAATTATTTGATAAAAAATATAGTAAAAGCAGTAAATATTGTGAAATATTATTACAATTTAAAATAACTGTTTTCTATTTGAATATATTTTCAAATGTCATTTATTCCTGTGATTCAAAGCTGAATTTTTGGCATCATTACTTCAGTCTTCAGTGTTATATATATAGTATTTGAATATGGTAATGATTTAATACCATTTAACATTTTTTGTCAGTGTTTTGTCACAACTGATTAGTTATGTTTCTACTGTGTACGTTGGTTTTAGGGTAAGCTTGGTGTACCCGGTTTACCAGGCTATCCAGGAAGACAAGGCCCCAAGGTAAATATATCCGATCTGCCTGTGATTACCCAGCATCCACACCGTCCGTGTTCAAGTGTGTGCATGTATTGATATAAGGACAAGGTTGTGTGTGTGCGCATGCATTAGAGCTGGATTGGAAGGCAGACATGTTTGAACTTCTTGATCAAAGCTAAGTGGATTTACCCATAATGCCATCTGGTGTCAGCTTTCCGTTTGACCGTGACCCAGCATGCACTGCTGCAACAGCACTTTTCTTCTCTTCTCCTCCTTTTTATCCTTCTCTCCCTCCTCGCTTTGATGGACCTGTGAATTAATCTCTCTCTCTCTCTCTCTCTCTCTCTCTTCCTCTTTAGGGTTCTCAAGGATTCCAGGGATTTCAAGGAGCCAGTGGAGAGAAAGGCACAAGGGTGTGTTAAAAAGAAATCCATGTGCAGTTTTCCTCTCTTTTTCTTTCTCTCACGCACCATCCTCTTTCCTTATCTTATTTTTTTGAGTGCTGAAAAGATATACTCCCATTGGTTTTCTATCGAGTTTATGAATTTTGAGAAAGAAATGCATGGCGATTATATAACATGTAATGTCAGATGTAATATAAGCCATTTTAATAAATGCAATTTGATTAATCCTATAAAGTGAGCAAGGAAATCAACTCTTCTATTCCAGTTAGACTTTTATTCTCTGTTATGTGATATCAAGATATACATTACAATGCAATTCAGAAGTATGAAGAGTTATTATCGTAACTAAAACTAACTATTAAATATTTAATTATTTAAAACTATTAAATAAAATAAATACATTTTAGATGGATAAACCTAAACTAAATTAGAAATAAGAAAATAAGATTATATTATGAATAATATAAGAATATATTATGCACAATGAAAATGGTTGAGTTCTAGGAAACGACAAAATGAAAACAACAAGATAAAAGTATATAATAATAGTCATTTTGACTTGTGTATACAGGTGCTGGTCATATAATTAGAATATCATCAAAAAGTTGATTTATTTCTAATTCCATTCAAAAAGTGAAACTTGTATATTATATTCATTCATTACACACAGACTGATATATTTCAAATGTTTATTTCTTTTAATTTTGATGATTATAACTGACAACTAAGGAAAATCCCAAATTCAGTATCTCAGAAAATTAGAATATTGTGAAAAGGTTCAATATTGAAGACACCTGGTGCCACACTCTAATCAGCTAATTAACTCAAAACACCTGCAAAGGCCTTTAAATGGTCTCTCAGTCTAGTTCTGTAGGCTACACAATCATGGGGAAGACTGCTGACTTGACAGTTGTCCAAAAGACGACCATTGACACCTTGCACAAGGAGGGCAAGACACAAAAGGTCATTGCAAAAGAGGCTGGCTGTTCACAGAGCTCTGTGTCCAAGCACATTAATAGAGAGGCGAAGGGAAGGAAAAGATGTGGTAGAAAAAAGTGTACAAGCAATAGGGATAACCGCACCCTGGAGAGGATTGTGAAACAAAAGCCATTCAAAAATGTGGGGGAGATTCACAAAGAGTGGACTGCAGCTGGAGGTCAGTGCTTCAAGAACCACTACGCACAGACGTATGCAAGACATGGGTTTCAGCTGTTGCATTCCTTGTGTCAAGCCACTCTTGAACAACAGACAGCGTCAGAAGCGGCTAAAGACAAAAAGGACTGGACTGCTGCTGAGTGGTCCAAAGTGATGTTCTCTGATGAAAGTAAATTTTGCATTTCCTTTGGAAATTAGGGTCCCAGAGTCTGGAGGAAGAGAGGAGAGGCACACAATCCACGTTGCTTGAGGTCCAGTGTAAAGTTTCCACAGTCAGTGATGGTTTGGGGTGCCATGCCATCTGCTGGTGTTGGTCCACTGTGTTTTCTGAGGTCCAAGGTCAACGCAGCCGTATACCAGGAAGTTTTAGAGCACTTCATGCTTCCTGCTGCTGACCAACTTTATGGAGATGCAGATTTCATTTTCCAACAGGACTTGGCACCTGCACACAGTGCCAAAGCTACCTGTACCTGGTTTAAGGACCATGGTATCCCTGTTCTTAATTGGCCAGACCTTAACCCCATAGAAAATCCAACAATGCAGAAGAGCTGAAGGCCACTATCAGAGCAACCTGGGCTCTCATAACACCTGAGCAGTGCCACAGACTGATCGACTCCATGCCAAGATTTCTAAAAATCCTTTCTTTGTATTGGTCTTAAAGGTGTTATAGAGGATGTTTTCGACGACTGAGAAACCAAAGACTGTTAGTGAGTTTTTTAAATGAGCGCATGCGTAAGAACAACCCCCTTCCTTCACAGCTCATTTCGAGGGAACGCCTCCCAAAATTCATGCACGAGTATTGGAACACAAGTGTTTGTTTACCACTGGCGTTTGTTTACCACTGGCATTCGCTGTGTCGTGTTAGTGGATTCATTATGTCGGACTCACCGCAGGTAACTCATAATCTGCAGTTGTTACTCCTGACAAAAACATTGCATGCGGCACCTGTGGAAAGTTACTGGAGCGTGCACGTCTCTCACAAGGAACGTAATGGCAGTGATTGACAAGCCAGAGGGCCAATCCGTGCACGTCTCTCACAAGGAACGTAATGGCAGTGATTGACAAGCCAGAGGGCCAATCGTTTACGTTTACGCGATGATCACGTAAACGATTGGCTGATGTTTTTAAGGCCCTACCTCGTGCACAGATGATGTATATTGATATTATTCCTTTCAGTGCACCTAATAAATAGTCTTTTAGTCTATTAGTAAAGACAGTTTCAAGTAATATTGCAAAAATGTATAAAACAAAACATCCTCTATAACACCTTTAAGTAATATTCTAATTTTCTGAGATACTGAATTTGGGATTTTCCTTAGTTGTCAGTTATAATCATCAAAATTAAAAGAAATAAACATTTGAAATATATCAGTCTGTGTGTAATGAATGAATATAATATACAAGATTCACTTTTTGAATGGAATTAGTGAAATAAATCAACTTTTTGATGATATTCTAATTATATGACCAGCACCTGTGTATTAGAAGTCAAATTTAGGGGTTTGTCTCAGTGTATAGAAGCTAACAGGTCTCTGAACTGTAGTGTGTATCAGAGCCCTTATGGCCAAGAAAAGCGGGCCCTGAGTAAACTCACAGCTCTCCGCATGGATGCTTTATTGGCTGTATATCATCACATTTAAGCTGAGAGCAGCAGTCGGCTGCCATTAGGAAGACAATGCAGTCTCCCATAAACACATTATAATCCAAAAACCTCTTATTCTCTCTAGCCATTAAGCACACACACACTCAGACTGGATTCATGTGTTGATGCAAAACTTTCTTTGTTCCGCCATAACTCTCTGCATTAAGTATTCATGAGATGAAATGCTAAAATAATATAGAGATAATCAAATTAATTACAATATGTTCTACTAGGCTGAAGAAAATATTGCTTGTGGTTTTGTTGAAATTATGCAAATAATGACCATCTTTTTGTGACTGAATCCACTGGAAAAGATAATTTGAACAGGAAGTGAATCATGAGAATTTAACAGCTTATATTTATGTAGTTATCTCTACTTCTCCTAAATTTTAATAAAAAAATATTATTATTAAAACAAAATGTTTATATAT
>RJVU01061862.1:1078500-1147125 GCA_003731715.1 Anabarilius grahami | reverse complement strand
GCATTACTTTTCTCTGAAAAAAATATATTATACATAAATAATAATATAATTATTTATATAAATGCAAAAAAATACATAAATAATAATATATAAATAATATTATATGAAAATACTATTAATTACTGTAAATATTTTACAAGTTTATTTTAGGTTTCTTTATTTTGGTTTGCTCAGCAAAAGATATTATGATTATATATTAGATTAGATTATAGTTGTGTATACAAAGATTGCTTTCATACAGGATTGCATTGTATTAGTTGTATGGCTTTTGGATTAATGTGTTAATTTACAACACAATGGCCAAAGACATTCATCTACATGTCCACAACAGTTAAAACGAGCAAACTGGATGCAAGAACATGTGAATGCCCCTGCCTCGGACATATTAACAACTACACTGAAAAACAGATTCCCATAGGCTGTCTCTTCTACTCTCGTCTGTCTCTCGTCTCTCTTCAGTATTGACTCCAGTTAACTCTCTCTTTCTCTCAGGCCAGACTCACCTCTTGGGTGAAGGAGAATCCGGGGTCGTGGTTCAGTGAATTCAAACGTGGTAAACTGGTAAGAGTGACTCCTCTTTTTTGTCCTCCTGAAATAGTCTCCTATTTTACAGAGCAAAATGGCTCGCTGGCCCAAAGACAGTCCAGGCACATGGTATAGTCGCTACAAGAGAGGGTCCATGGTAAGTAGGAATGCATGAGAGAAGGGACCCGGTGCCGAGGGTCCACGGATCCTGGGTGATGGGTCTCTTGAAGGCCCGTGCTTCTGCATGCTTCTCGGATCCCTTCACGGTCGAGCATGGTCATCATCAGAACAGCAGCAAAAAGTGTTTTGCTCAGACTTATGGGTAATCTGAGGGCTGTGGGCGGAGACGTCAGTCAGTCTGTTGACCCAAAAAAAGGTTAAACTCTAATTTACCCTAGATGTATAGATTTGTGTGTGAAAGGTCTGACTGATGGAATCCAACCTGTCTTCTGTTACTGTAAGATTGACAAAATCAGCTTGAAGTAACAGAGTCCATTGTAGATCTGCTCCAAATGCTAGACACTCACCTATTAATGGTGAAAAAGACAATACAAAGAAGATCCCCTAAGTCCTTGTGTTTTGCTTCATGTGATTATTTTGATTATATTTGAATTGCTGCAGAGGAAGTGTGTTTCAAACCCATAACTATGAGGATCTATTTCACAGAAGCTGCTGCCTTAGAAGGTAGATATTAGATAGTAGGCTGTTCACTAGCATTTGGAACAGAGCCTTTGTGTCTGTGGTGGATCTCTGTCACTTCACTGAGCTTCTGGGTTCAGCCTCTCTTGACATGCAGCTGTGATCATGAGGTAATGTGGTCATGGGCAGGTGTTCTTGGTGAGTTGCATGCATGCATGGAAGGTCAATGCATATGAGTGTGTAAGCGGAGCTCCTAATCGTAAGTATATCATGATGTGTGTGTGTGTGTGTGTGTGTGTGCATGGAGCATGTGCTCGCTCTCTCAGTCAGTCACATATGTGTGTGTTTGTGGATCAGAGGAGATGGAGTTTTCTTCTAAACGTGGGTTGGTATATTCAAGAATGAAAACAAAACATTTGCATATTTTCCGTAATGCAAATGTTGCATCACACCACAAGGGGAGAAAACTCATTTGAATATATTAGTGATATTTTTCAATGTAGTCTGTAACAAAATGAGTTTATCATCCATGTTTAAATGTGTAAATTAATTTTGGTGTTTAATACATGCAGCACAGATCTGTAACTGAAATGTTTTGTGCTCTTACCTGACTGATGAAACAACACAAATCGATTTTCGTCAAAGTTTTAATCACACATAATCTTATAAATGATGAGGCAGTTATTTAGCAAGTCTGCATTAAATTGATCAAAAATAAAAGTAAAGAAATGTATAATGTTGCAAAAGGTTTGTTTCAAATAAGTGAAAATGAAGTGAAAGTGACATGTGGCCACGACTGCCCGAATGCTGTTCTTTTGAGCTTTCTGTTCATCAAAGGAATGTATCTCAGTTTCCACAAAAATATTTCGCAGCACAACTGCTTTCAAAATTGATCATAATAATAAATGTTTCTTGAGCAGTAAATCTACATATTAGAATGATTTCTGAAGGATCATGTGACACTGAAGATTGGAGTAATGATGCTGAAAATTCAACTTTGATCACAGGAATAAATTACATTTTAACATATATTAAAATAGAAAACAGTTATTTTAAATTGTAATAATATTTCAAAATAATACAGTTTTTACTGTATTTTTTTGATTAAATAAATGCAACATTGATAACCCAAAATCTTTTGAACGGTTTTGTATATACATACATACATACATAATTGTTATAGCTAATATTTATTCAAATGATAGCTTGAACAAATTTAATTTTTTTTGTTTTAAAAAAGTATTTACAAAATATTTTAAACAAGATACATTTACTTTAAGCAAAACTGTAATATATAAAGATAATAATTCTTGTTTTTTAGAGAAAATATCTTTTTTTTTTTTTTACCATTTTGGTCATTGTTTTTTTTCTTAACCTGAAATATATCTTTTTAGCCATTGTAGACTTTTAACCCCAAATCTTAAACAGTAGTCAGCAGTGTTGGTGGTAATGCATTACAAGTTATGCAAGTTATGTAATCTAGTAACTAGTAAAGTAATGCATTACTTTTAAACAAAATATCTGAGTTACTTTTTAAATAAGTACCTCAAGTTACTTTGTTTTCCCATTTATTGAATGACACTTCTCCTGTCCCCATGTTGAGAGAAATCAGGAGTGAAGTAACTCAATAAGTTACTTTTCAGGGAGTAACGCAATATTGTAAAGCATTATTTTTAAAAGTAACTCTCCCCAACACTGGAAGTCAGTGACCATAAAGTACCATTGGACGGGAGGGGTGTGATGTGTAGTTTTCAACAGAACCTCTAGGGGGCGTTTGTCCAGCCGTTATCTAGACCACATTGCTGTCTTTTTCTCTGTGCAGCTCTCGTACGTGGATGCGGAGGGCAATCCGATCGGAGTGGTGCAGATGACATTCCTGCGTTTACTCAGTGCTACGGCTCGACAGAACCTGACCTACAACTGTTACCAGTCGGTGGCTTGGCATGACCAGGATCTGGACAATTACGATAGGGCCATCCGCTTCCTGGGCTCCAACGATGAGGAGATGTCTTACGATAACAACCCGTACATCAGAGCCGCCATCGACGGCTGCGCGGTAAGAGCCAGAAATACGTCTTTTTAGCAAGTTTAAAGCGAAATCTCTTATAAAGGATGTTCGTAATGCTCCCTTTCTTTCCTCCCGCAGTTGAAAAAGGGCTATGAAAAGACTATTCTTGAGATCAACACACCTAAAGTGGAGCAGGTACCATTTGTTGACATTATGTTTAACGATTTCGGCGGAGCAACGCAGAAGTTCGGCTTTGAGGTCGGACCGGCCTGCTTCATCGGCTAAGACTGCTCAGCGAGCACACGCGAACCAAACATATTCATTTTCTCCAAAAAACAAAACACAAGAAAGAAATAGGATGACTTATTTGTAAAGTTTTGTGTTTCCAAACAAACCCAACCGATACCAAGTAAGGATAAAAGAAATTTGAAGAAAGAATGGATGTGTAAACAATGGGTTCTTATAACAGAGCAACCTTTTTAACCTCAGTGTACCCTCTGCATCACATGCAAGTTTTGAAACTGGATGAGGTCATCGATCATGTCTCTCCCAGCCACGCCCACTTTACGCTTGTCTGACTCTTTGTCCCTCCCAAAGGCTGTATAGACAGAATAGATCCATCTTGTCGTTTCCCGCCTGTTCTTGGACTCGTATTGGTGCGCACGTCCGGTTCGGCATTTTCGTACGAGAAATCTTTTCAGTTGGTTTGTTTGCTTGGGTTTTATGTTGTTCCTCTTTCCACTTCTAAGCCGTGTGTTTTTTGTGCATACTTGTCTTCCATTCCCTGGAATGGTGATTATATATATAAATATATATAAATATTTTTTTCTATGTTTGTAAGTACTTTCTGTATATTTTTTTTTTCTGGTGAAGTGTTTTTTTGGTTCTGGCTTCAAAACATGCATGTGAACCCATTGAGCGATAAGGACAGAGCTGCTGGTTATTGGATTTTTTTTTTTAAATCGCATACAAAATATCTGAACGCTCCCAAATAAAGAGCCTGAGGAAATTTCCAGTGAATCTGAAATAAGGAAATTAATAAAGTAGGACAAAAAAGCAACTGCGGCAGCAACAAAATGTCTTCTTGCAGATGTAAACAACGTCTTTTTGTAATTTAAACAACAAAATGACAATAAAAGTAAGAAACAGCCGTAATGTGAGCATTAATTTGCTACCTGTCATGTTGAACTGGTTTCCGTGGGTCTGTGAGATCATGACCCATGTGCATGAGGGGAATCTTTGATCTGACGTTCATGAATCTGTGCTTCCCTGTATCAGAAGAGCACACCATCACACTGAGGAAACACAATATCGGTAAACTAGGTGCTATTTCCTTCTGTCTGTGGTGCTACGAATATATACCTTTTTTCCTGTAATTGTTTGTTGTAACTGAAAACGGCTCTGCGGTGATGCCCAAGTGGTTCCACGTCTTCTGTCAAAGTCCTAGCTTTGCTTCCCGAGGTGGCGAAGTACTTTTATGCATGCCATAAAATCATATTCATTTATAGATGAGAACACATTTTCTTCTGTTATCATTCCTCAGCACATTTGACGATGTCCAGATTGTTACATATGAAGATAATTTATGGTCTTCCAAAGGCTTTAGCT
Organism: Anabarilius grahami; assembly: GCA_003731715.1. Classification (NCBI taxonomy): domain Eukaryota; kingdom Metazoa; phylum Chordata; class Actinopteri; order Cypriniformes; family Xenocyprididae; genus Anabarilius; species Anabarilius grahami. The sequence goes on along the minus strand of RJVU01061862.1, from coordinate 1,142,345 downwards.
CACACTTTGCATTACAATGTTCATATCGCAGACTATTTACATTAAGAACTTTATTTGAAATGGTTAAATGGAGCACAATTACTGTTAATGCTGTTGTGTAACATGGACCCTGTAATGTAAAGTGTTACTCTAGTTAGCTCGAAAATGAAAATCAAAAGCTTTTCACGTACTAAAAGTTTTAGCATTTGAAACCGCTCTGGAGAATTAGCTTGGGACCTTTTGATTAGATATTTTTGGAGGGTTCTGTGAATATTTTAACCAAAACGCTTCGAGGAATGAATAGTTAACTTCACTGCCGATTTCAGCTTTCCTTCCAAAGAGATTTCTCTTAATTGAAGAGACTTGAAGACCAAGAATCAGATTGTCTTGTGTGATTATTCAAGTATGTTGTACATTCGCTAGCATATATTCCTTCTTCACCTGATAGAATTGTGAGGATTTGTTGTCACTGACTAGAGCCATCTTGATATTCATCTATCATCTGTTGCCACTAGACATTTTCCTGCACCCTTTTCTTCTGCTTTTGACCACTAGACTTGCTACTGCAAAATCTTGCTCTACAATTTTTAATTAAATATGACTTGAACTGTTTTTCTTTTAAGAGGATTCAACATGGAATATGCGGTTTTGACACAATTTTATCAGTACAAAACGAAATGAATTTCAACCAATTCTTCTGTATATTTCAAAACCAGCAGTAATGCTGCAAATAAAGTTTCTTTTTTTGTTTTTTTTGTCTTTGTAATGTTTGTTTATTTGTTTGTTTGTTTGTTTTTGCAGTCGTGTCAAACCTGTGTACGAGCAGATAGAAGAGATATTGGTTTTTTTGTCAATAAATTCAAGTTTACTGTGTCCACACCCACCCTTGTATGTCTTTTGAAGCATTAAAACTTTCCTGTATGCATGAAATTGTTAAGCTTTCTCTTGATGTTTCTTCCCACAGCCACAATTTCTTTTATCAGTGGTTTGATACATCCTCACAGTGCTCAGATGAAAACAGGCCTGTCCTTCATTGTGAAATGGAGAGAGAGCGATGTTTGTTGTAACTCTCTACCAAAGCCCATGTTCCTTTGTAGTATATTTATTGTATTATTTAAAAATAATAAATGTTAATTGATACCAGTAGTGTTCTTGATATCTGATAAATATATATCTGATATCAGATATACATCTTTATATCTGAACTGTTATCAGTGTGATATATTATGTAGAGATGCATGTGAAATGAAATTTAGAGATTATCAGTGCTCATACACACCTGGAACAAAGCCTGAAAAAGCTTTTCTTAAAAATTGAGGTAACACATTTCAACAAAAAGTGGCTTCCATTCAGCTGGAATGATCATTGCATGACATCCTCCTGGTAAGTATTTTGACATGAACAAAACCAGAAAATCTGACCGGCTATACAAAGAGTGTGAATAGACACCTAAAAATCTTAAATATTTCTTATTTTACATATTAGATGATTTATTATAAAACATCAAATGTCCAACTTTTAAAGTTTGCAACATGATCCAGTGTTTACAGTAACAATCCAAGGATGTAAAAAAAATGGAGAATGTGAGTTTTGACAACCAGATCATTGAACATGTCATGGACATTTTTGTAGCCTATATCTAAACATATTTCTGAATACTTTTCAGAAATATTTCTGGAAATAAGTTAAAAATTAATGTGTTAATTGGTTGCCTATGTAAGCCTGTAGACTGATAGGACGTTTTTGGTGGGATGTGACGTTTACGCGCACTCTTGAGAGCCTCTTCTGTTCTATGACGCATCATACGAATGCTTATACAATGTTCAGTATAGTGCGAAAGAGCGTTATGCAAAGAATAGCGATTCAAACTATAGTCTCACATAGTCAGAAATACAGTCTAGTGATTATACACACTCAAAAAAATTATACTTTAAACTAACTCTGTGGTTCCACACAACCAACTTATTTTTTATCAACTTTAAAGGTTTATTTTTAATCTATGCAAAATCCTTGAGTTGTGACACAACTGACTAAGGAAGAATCTATGTAAATAGTTATGTCCAACCAACTCAATTCAGTCATGGACAGTGGTTCCACATTAATAAACAAGTAAAATCCAATAGAATCAACCATGGTGAACTAACTAGAATCAATTGTGTTCATTTAACTTGAATGAATGGTTTTAATTTGAATAAAATAAACAGTTTTCAGATAAATAGATTTTCACAAATAATCCTACAATTAATGCTTCTTATTTAGTCTTACGATTTACATAACCTTTGTGATGTGTTGGCAGTCTAGAAGTGATACTGTTTTCATCCAAGGTAGCGTTTCCCAAAAAGCTCCTTTGGTGACAATGATTTTATGATCAACATATGTTTACAATGCTTTTGGGTAACAGAGACCAGAACACTACCATAGTAAATACTTCATTGTTAAAGTTATATACCATTTTGTTAGCAGTTCCTCAACCCAAGCGCAAGTGCAACACTTCACCACAATGGTAACCCCAAAACTATTAACATAACAGAAACTTTTAAATTCCAACATAATAGAACAGTAAACATTAAAAAATCTCTCTATTTTCTCACCTTGCTAAAAACTGCTTAAAATAATACTTTATTTCAACATTTACTCTCCCAGTTCAGCACCTTTGCAAAGCATGATGGGAAGTGATAGTCCTGTTTGATTGAGTCCTGGTTGAGTTTACTTGATTGAAACATGTTATTCCAGTATGAAAACATCAAGTTAAGTCAAAAAGCAATTGTTTCAAGCCAATTTAACATGAAGCAATTAAATTTGAACCAGAAACCTAATAGAATGGAATTGAATCAAAATAAGTTGTTTAAATAAAGTGAACAGCATCAAAAAATATATTTTTGAGTGCATGTGCACAAGTGAGAGCAGTTCACTTACTGGCCACAAGTGTCGCTAATAACAAGGGCTTCTGAATTCGATTTATAGCCCCTTAAACTTTTTTTTTTTTGGCCTGAAATATAACTACAGTCTTTATGGAAGCTTGTTTAAAAAATAAAAAGGTAATTGCGACTTTTTATCTCACAATTCTACTTTTCGAGTTTATATCTTATAATTTTGTCTTTTTTCTCAGAATTGCATGATATAAAGTCAGAATTGCGAGTTATAAAATCAGAATTGCAAGTTATAAAGTCAGAATTGCATGATATAAAGTCAGAATTGCGAGTTATAAAATCAGAATTGCGAGATATAAAGTCAGAATTGCGAGTTATAAAGTAAGAATTGTGAGTTAAAAGTAAGGATTGTGAGTTATAAAGTCAGAATTGTGTGATATAAAGTCGGAATTGTGTGATATAAAGTCGGAATTGTGAGTTATAAAGTCAGAATTGTGAGTTATAAAGTCAGAATTGCATGATATAAAGTCGGAATTGCGAGTTATAAAGTCAGAATTGTGAGTTATAAAGTCAGAATTGTGTGATATAAAGTCGGAATTGTGTGATATAAAGTCGGAATTGTGTGATATAAAGTCAGAATTGTGTGATATAAAGTCAGAATTGTGTGATATAAAGTCAGAATTGTGTGATATAAAGTCAGAATTGTGTGATATAAAGTCAGAATTGTGTGATATAAAGTCAGAATTGTGTGATATAAAGTCAGAATTGTGTGATATAAAGTCAGAATTGTGTGATATAAAGTCAGAATTGTGTGATATAAAGTCAGAATTGTGTGATATAAAGTCAGAATTGTGTGATATAAAGTCAGAATTGTGTGATATAAAGTCAGAATTGTGTGATATAAAGTCAGAATTGTGTGATATAAAGTCAGAATTGTGTGATATAAAGTCAGAATTGTGTGATATAAAGTCAGAATTGTGTGATATAAAGTCAGAATTGTGTGATATAAAGTCAGAATTGTGTGATATAAAGTCAGAATTGTGTGATATAAAGTCAGAATTGTGTGATATAAAGTCAGAATTGTGTGATATAAAGTCAGAATTGTGTGATATAAAGTCAGAATTGTGTGATATAAAGTCAGAATTGTGTGATATAAAGTCAGAATTGTGTGATATAAAGTCAGAATTGTGTGATATAAAGTCGGAATTGCGAGTTATAAAGTAAGAATTGTGAGTTATAAAGTCAGAATTGCATGATATAAAGTCGGAATTGCAAGTTATAAAGCCAGAATTGTGAGTTATAAAGTCAGAATTGTGTGATATAAAGTCAGAATTGCGTGATTTAAAGTCGGAATTGCGTGATTTAAAGTCGGAATTGCGTGATTTAAAGTCGGAATTGCATGATTTAAAGTCGGAATTGCGAGTTATAAAGTAAGAATTGAGAGTTATAAAGTCAGAATTGTGAGTTATAAAGTCAGAATTGCGTGATTTAAAGTCGGAATTGCGTGATTTAAAGTCGGAATTGCATGATTTAAAGTCGGAATTGCGAGTTATAAAGTAAGAATTGTGAGTTATAAAGTAAGAATTGAGCGTTATAAAGTCAGAATTGTGTGATATAAAGAATTGCGATGCACATAACACGCAATTGCGAGTTTATATCTCACAATTCTGACTGTATCACAATTCTGACTTTATAACTCGCAATTGAATCAGAAATAAAATCTGTTATAAAATTATAAAATCAGATTTGCGAGACAAACTCACAATTCAGAGAAAAAAAGTCAGAATTGTGAGATAAAAAGTCACAGTTACCTTTTTATTTAATGGCGGAAACAGGCTTCCATAGTCTTTCTTATTTGCCTAGTATTAATCATAAATTAAATCAATAACGGATCAATTCTCTATAGCAGAAGGTACACTCTAAAAAACGCTGAGTTAAAAACAACCCAAGTTGGGTGTAAAATGGACAAACCCAGCAGTTGGGTTAAATGTTTGCCAATTTAACTCAACCATTGTTTAAATATTACTATATTGCTTGCTTAAAATGAACCCAATACATGTTGGAAATTAACATTTATTAATATGTTTAATAAATGAACATTTATTAATAAGTTTAATAAATAATAATTAATCAATAAACATTTATTAAATAGCTTATTAATAAATGTTGACCCTTTGATTGCCTCTAGGAATTATGTGTTCCAACATATTTTGGGTTCATTTTAAGCCAGACATTTTTAAACTATAGTAAAGTGCACAGAGACAGCTGTAATAACCCAGAGCTCAGTGACTGGAGTCTTTTTCTCAAGAGCCCCATGTCACTGGCCTAGATCCATCTCAAACAGCCCCGACTGCAGGCCGGAGCGCTGGAGCAGAGAACATTAACATATCCAGCACGTCAGCAGGTCTCAGCTGTGAAAGACCAGAATCACACAGCTCGCTGTTACTGATCCGAACAGTTTAACAGTTAAGAATGAAATTAATCTTATTCCTCTAATGGTTGAAAAATCTTGTTTATCCAGTGGTGAAAAAGCACAATGTGTTTTTGTTTTATTCAAATGCAGTTTTATAGTTTGTGTAATATTCTTCTGAAATATCAAACAACTGACATCCAAAGTGAACCACTGAGAAATAAACTAGCTACACTGATCATTCAAATTACATCAACAACAAAACCAGCACAGAACTTCAAAGCCTGCTCAATTACTCATTTATGCAATCTATTTCCAAAAATAAATATACTATTTCCTCTCAGACGCTGCATTAGCTGTTTCCGTGACTGTCCAAAGCAGGCAAACATGAGTATGGAATTGGTTGTCTGTTGATAAGCGTCTAGCTACAGCATTATAACACCGCATTGTTTCACACTGTACAAGTTTCTGCAATGTGGAGTTAATACTGCAAAAGTGGTGCTATATCCTGCTGTGGAGCAAGGTTTCATAACCCTGGGTAAAAAGTGGTGCTAATCCTGCATCTAAATTACAAGTGTGAAACATTCCTTTACCTGGGGTTAAAAGAGGTGTTTAGAACAACAGTAACCTGGGGTTAAGCGCAGTGTTCACAGCAGGTGTTTGAATGATTGAAAGAATGTTTCAGGAACATCATGCTAACCTTTAAATAACATTCTACTAACATTAACCAGAGGTGGAAAGTCCAGGGGTCAGAAAGTAAAAGTCCTGCCATATTTTTATTCCACCCACTGAAGCGCTGTTAAAGTTAATGAGATAAATAAGTGATTAATTGAGTAATGATTGACCATTATTGAAGACACCTGATGATAACAAGCAGAATCACCAAAGGAGAAAATCACAATTTTTAAGACACCATCACAGAGATCAGGGTTTGCTTTAGTTGAGCTCTTGACCCTTGACTTTTTAATGTTAGAATTAGTTTGGGCTGCTGTAACTGAGTTATAACAGCCAGACAAGCAAAGAGAAAAGATGATCAGGTGGTGTTGGTTATGATTTCACATAATCATTATTTGATCTGAATCACTGAACTCATTTAGAGCCCAATCTCTGAGTTAGATTTACATTATTGATTACAGCAGAACTGTGATTCGACAGCAGAAGATCAGCTTTATCAATATAATCCAAAAGTTTTCTTAAAAGTTGTTCTGATCAAAAAAAAGAAAGCTTTCTTTTAGGCACACACAGACATCAAGAATCAGCGTATGAATCTCAACGACGGTGACAAGCAACATATTCTGATCAACAGATCAACTCTGAACATTAGAAAACAAGCTACTAAAAAGTCACATAAAAACAGCAAAAAATAAAATAGTGAGATTAAAGAAAATTACTAAGACAATTAAGATCATAATTTATTCACACAGCAATGCATGATGGGAGCAGTGGATGAATTTTGATTGGTGGCACCCAGAATGCATTGCAACATTCTTTTTGACAGTCACCACTGTTGAGATTCATACGCTGATTCTTGATCTCTGTGTGTCTAAATGAAAGCCTTTTTTTTTTATTATTATTTAGAACAACTTTTGAAAAAACCTTTGAATTATTTTGAAAAAAACAGGATCTTCTGCTGTAGAATCACAGTTCTGCTGTAATCAATAATGTAAATCTAACTCAGAGATTGGGCTCTAAATGAGTTTTGTGATTCAGATCAAATAATGATTATGTGAAAACATGACCATCTTTTCTCTGTGCTTGTCTGGCTGTTATAACTCAGTTACAGCAGCCCAAACTAATTCTAACATTAAAAAGTCAAGAGCTCAACTAAAGTAAACCCTGATCTCTGTGATGGTGTCTTAAGAATTGTGATTTTCTCCTTTAGTGATTCTGCTTGTTATCATCAGGTGTCTTCAATAATGGTCAATCATCACTCAATTAATCACTTATTTATCTCATTAACTTTAACAGCGCTTCAGTGGGTGGAATACTTTGGACTTTTACTTTCTGACCCCTGGACTTTCCACCTCTGACATTAAGGAAACTATACAATTTATGTTATTGGAATGTTACAGATCAACGTTCCTAGAATGTTGAATTTTAAATCAAAATTAAGTTGAAAGAACGTTTGAGGAACATTATACCTTATAAAAACGTTCCTGTAACGTCAAGAAAACTGGACGTTTTTTAACGTTCCCAGAACCAACACTGAATATTTAGAGAACGTTCTTATAACAAAATTCTGTTAACTGGGATTCTCCTCAGAATTTAACCATCAAAACTTTTTTTTTTTCCTTCAGGCGGCTGAGTTCTTTCTAGTAGTGGCCCGTCTGTGACAAAACGAAGTAAATACGAGCGAGTACAACTTCTTTTAGCCAAGACTGTATCTATAATGAATTACTGTAAACATATGAAATAAGGACATGTGATAAGCCGAACAATAATGAAATGTTTAGTGTTGCATACAGTTTCACATACTACATTTAATTAACATAGGCCTAGACAGTATGCAGTATATAGTGAGCAGTATACAGTATTTAATTCTGAAAATAGTAAATTTTATTTTAGCCCTTGTTGAATGTATTCTTGAGAATTAGATGATCTGAGCAGACAGGGCGTCATGAAGGACAGCTTCAGAAATAAAGATTGCTATAATTTATGTACTGCATGAATGAAAGAATAAAGCTGTAACAGCAAACATGGCCTTTAGGAGTGTTTGAAATGAATGCACACAGCGAGGACACTGGGGCGCGATCACTCTCACAGAGGCAGAGGAAAGCTTTGAAATGGAAAACGCACCTTTGACGATATTACATGCAGGGGTATATCTTTGAAAGTGAATTGAAGGAATGTGCTTCACATTAAGAGAAGCCAGAGAACATTTCTCTATCACAGCTCGTGGAACTTGGAAGGATGAACTCAGAAAGAGAGAGAGAGAGAGAGATACAGGAGGAGAGACACGTCTGATGTGTAAATTCATCAGAGTCTGTGATGTTTGTCTCTGGAGACTTAGATTAATGTGGTTTGATTGTAAATGAGTCTCTATCTATCTACCCCGCTAGACATTTTACGTTCCCAGAACATTCTCAGAACGTCCCCACTGGTGTTCAGGATGTTGTCTAGTAATGTTCCCAGAACGTTCAGACGGTCACAATGTGGAGTTCTTTTAAGGTTTGGGGAACGTTATTTGGCGGACCTTCACAGAAAATTCAAGACAATCTCTAAATGTTAAGGGAACCATATTTTATTTGGAAATGTTCTCAGAACATCCCTGCTGCCCTTGTCAAAAAATTTAATTGAAAATTAGAGCTAAATTGACTAACAAATGTGGCTGTTCAAACAAAAACGAATTTTTCTTAAATGTCTTACAAAAAAAAAGCTCTATACAGGTATTTTCTGGATTATTGTTATGAAACCTTTTCTTTAAAATGCAAATCTCTTGCAGTAAGTCATTAGCTGACAACACCACATGCATGAACTAAAGTAACTGCTGTATCACTGCATCAGCAACTACACAGTTACTACACAAAGTCCTTAATACCAGTGGATGTTCTGAGAATGTTCTGGGAACGTTACTAGACAACGCCCTTAACACCAGTAAACGTTCTGAGAATGTTCTGGGAACGTTACTAGACAACGCCCTTAACACCAGTGAATGTTCTGAGAATGTTCTTGGAACGTAAAATTTCTAGCGGGGTAACCTGTCACCTAGTAACATTCCCAGAACGTTCAGAGACGGTCACGATGTGGAGTTCTTTTAAGGTTTGGGGAACGTTATTTGGTGGTCCTTCAGGGAACATTCAGGACGTTCTGGGAATGTTTATGGGACCATTACTATAGGACGTTCTGATAACTTCCCAAATGTCCTCTTTGTAACGTTCTCGAGCGACCGTAAAATAACCAAAATAGAACGTTCCCCTAAACTCATATCCGGAACGTTATTAAATGACCAACAGAGGACCGTGTGGGAACGTTCTGTTAATGTCCCAAATGTCCTCTTTGTAACGTTCTTTTTTGACCATAAAATAACCAAATTGGAACGTCCCCCTAAAGTCATATAAGGAACCTTAAACTGCAGCACTTTCATTACCAAAAGAGGACATTTTAGGAACATCCCGAATGTTCTGTAAAGGTTCAGAATTTTCGTCACCTTTTGAGAACTTTTAGGGAACGTTGCACAAGGTCACGAGAACGTTGCCTTCTACTTGTCTATCTATCTATCTATCTATCTATCTATCTATCTATCTATCTATCTATCTATCTATCTATCTATCTATCTATCTATCTATCTATCTATCTATCTATCTATCTATCTATCTATCCATCTATCCATCTATCTATCTGTAGGGTGTTGTGGGACTTGTCTAATCAAAGCGTCACACTGACACACAGCAGTGAAGTTGTGACACGATCAGCTGTTGTTAGGCACACTTGTACATCACAGCAAACCAAAACTCAGATTGGACGAAGAGAATGTGTTAACTACTAACACACACCTCGTTCAGACTGTGACTGTGTGAGTGATATGAAAAAGAGTGTTTAATTGAATTATCTGCAATGATTACAACAACACAAAGATGATTGAACATATGGCTCTTTACTTTGTTATTTTATTACTGCAGGGTAATGGGCTGCTTCTGGCAGCAAGTACAGAAAGTTCATGCAATGCTCCAGACACACACACACACACACACACATTAGGTTGATGGTCTGATAATCCTGATGCTGCATTTCTGAACTTTCAAAGTCAAAGTCTGTCAAGCTATGAAACAGCATGAGATGAAGCGGAGGGTGTGTTCGCACTGGGAGAGATGCAGCCACTGTCAGGAGGATCAAGCTGCTTTTAAGGATCCTAATATGACATCCTGATGAGCCCTGGAGCTAGAATATCAGCGTCCATGTTACGCAGCCAGAGAACAAAAAGATGAATTACTACAGAAGCCAAACGTGGTGTTAATGACAGGAGAGTGAAAGAGTGCGTTTGGCCCCACTTTGATCAATCTGTTTTTTAATTATTCATCCGCAGATGAGGTGTCATATCCTCTGCCTTCTCCTGTTCCTGTCATGTCATACAACAATTGCTCCTCATGGAGTGAAAGATCTCTTGATGAAAACTGATCTCTTGATGACGAAGGCTCAATGTGTCATGGAGAAATTGCATCATCAGAAGATGAGAGACGAGGGGAAGTTTGTCTTGATCACAGCACTGAAAGAAAAAAAAACTGCAGAAATCCTGATGAGGAGGTTCATTTCTATCAAGGAGGGAGTTTTGACAATAAAAATTTAAAGTGAAAGAATCTTGGCATATTGTTTCTGCCCAGCTAACAGAATTTTGTTATAAGAACGTTCTCTAAATATTCAGTGTTGGTTCTGGGAACATTAAAAACGTCGTTTTCTTGACGTTACAGAAACGTTTTTATAAAGGTATAATGTTCCTCAAACGTTCTTTCAACTTAATTTTGATTGAAAATTCAACATTGTAGGAATGTTGATTTGTAACATTTCAAGAACATAAAATGTACAGTTTTCTTAATGTTAGTAGAATGTTATTTAAAGGTTAGTATGANTTTGTTATAAGAACGTTCTCTAAATATTCAGTGTTGGTTCTGGGAACATTAAAAACGTCGTTTTCTTGACGTTACAGAAACGTTTTTATAAAGGTATAATGTTCCTCAAACGTTCTTTCAACTTAATTTTGATTGAAAATTCAACATTGTAGGTTTTCTTAATGTTAGTAGAATGTTATTTAAAGGTTAGTATGATGTTCCTCAAACGTTCTTTCAGTCATTCAAACACTTGCTGTGAAACAAACACTGAAAGAAAGAGAAATAAAAACACAAACTATCTTTCTTCAGCCACAGCCGTAGATGAACTGAAGATAAAAGACATTAAATCTCTGAAGATCTGATTAAACAACTCCACAAACAGCATAACCAGCTTCACTTATTACTAACAGACTTTATTTCTGTCACACGACTACAGAAGCTCTTACTGAGAATTAAGCAGAGGTGGAAAGTCCAGGGGTCAGAAAGTAAAAGTCCTGCCATATTTTTATTCCACCCACTGAAGCGCTGTTAAAGTTAATGAGATGAATAAGTGTTTAATTGAGTGATGATTGACCATTATTGAAGACACCTGATGATAACAAGCAGAATCACCAAAGGAGAAAATCATAGTTTTTAAGACACCATCACAGAGATCAGGGTTTGCTTTAGTTGAACTCTTGACCCTTCACTTTTTAATGTTAGAATTTGTTTGTGCTGCTGTAACTGAGTTATAACAGCCAGACAAGCAAAGAGAAAATATGATCAATATGATCATGTTGGTTATGTTTTCACATAATCATTATTTGATCTGAATCACCAAACTCATTTAGAGCCCAATCTCTGAGTTAGATTTACATTATTGATTACAGCAGTGCTGGAATGACTGATGCTTGTTTGTATCACATTGTCATTGACTCTTTCTGCGATTAAACATTGATACACTAGCACGTGGCAGCAAAGGAATGTCTTTATGAGTGAGTCATTAATCATTCAAAAAGTGAAAAAGTGTCATTATAAGTCACTGAATCATTCATTCAACTGATTTCTTCAAAACAAGAGTCTTTATGAATGAGATGCAATTACCGTAGGCTCGAGAGAAGTGATGTTCTATTCAGAGCTGTTGATGTTGTCATAAGAAATCGAGTTTGGAAATCAGGTTTGAGATACGTTTTCTCTTGTTTGGTGGTTGTGTCAAAAATGTCAGCCCAATCAGCATCAACATGTATATAAACCACGCGGTATTAAAGAGACAGCTCGCACAATAGGTCCAAGTAAAGTCGTTTACAAATGTGTCCTCTTTTATTCTGGACGGCAAGGGCAGTGACTGTAACATCGAGCGTATTTTGCAGTATTAAACCGACTTCATCAGGCTCTGGAAATTCTCCAAAAAGAACACAAAGAATGGCCTTCTCAGCTGCCATAGTTTCAACTCTCGCATCATCAGAACAGGGTGTTCAACGCACCACCGTTTCTGTATAAAAAACTTGTTGCAACGTTTTGTCGGGGCTGAACGCAGCCCAGGGCTCCTTCAGGAATTATAATCTATTTCACTAGGTTACTGTATGATGTTTATTACATTAGGTCAAAGAGTATAGAACCCAAGAGGCGAAACTCTGATGCTTTTTGGGTAACAGCCACAAGGTGGCGCTTCGGTAGCGCGGCAGACATTTTGGGGTGAAAATGCCAAGTTGACAATAGAATCCATCACATCTCACGCACCCAAAATCTGCGAATCTCACAGCAAAATCAGAAGCGCAATAGAACATTTCTCAAATTAAGTCATCAGTAAACTTTATGACACCTACAGTGAATGTTGTATTGTCTTATATATGTTTCCAGTTGTGGAATCCAACTATCACACATCTGAGGTAACGTAGCTAGCCTACTTTATTGAGTATTTCCATTTTATGCAACTTTACATATTTACTATTAATAGTAAATTAATAATTAATAAAGTTAAGATCATCATGTTTGTAGCATGATCCAGGGGATTAAAAAAACATACAATATTTATTTCAGACCTAGTGGAGTAATAGTATTAGGTCTGAAATATATATATTATACGTTTTAATCCCCTGGATCACGCTACGCTACAAACATAATGATCTTATAGAACATGATGCATTGCTGGGTCTGTTACCCCATAATTCCCACTTTTGGACACAGTGGCTGTATTTTTTGTTTAGTCTTGTTTTAACGGACATTAATATAAGACAATACTGCAAAAACAGTTTACTTTCAAGCTGTTTTATTCTGTTATATATTTAATGTCCAACATTCCCAATTTTTCTGATGCATGTCCTTACTTTAATTTCATATGTTGGTATTAATTCAGTTTATAATGCTAATACTTGAACTTCAAAGAATTTTAACCCAAACTGACTGGGTTTCTAGAGAGCAAAGATTTTGTGAAAAAAAAGTGGAAGACTTAAACACAAAGTCTGTAAAATAAACTGTTAAAAGGATTTGATGATCACTAGTGACTGTATATTATTCTGTGTTGTCATCATTCAGGTTGGATTTCAGCTTTAATGTACTTTTTTTTTTAACAAATCAGCTGATATTGCCATAGAAACTAGTGGACTGCCGAGTCGCTTTCACCCCGAAATGGCGGAAACGCATGGCTGCTGCTGGGCGCCGGTGTTGCAATGGAACGTTCTATTGGCTTTCACTTCTTGTCAGTATAAGTTCTTTGATTAGATGCACAAACAACATGCTTGAAATGTAAAATGAATGCCTATGTATTGCATAATAAAATAACTTATAAACACAGCCAAGCCTAAAAATGTATTTTTTATAAGGAAGGATTGTTGCAACATACTATGTTCTGTAAACGTAATTTAATATTAATTTTACACAATAATACAAATGTGGTATAGTATATAATATTACAATTATAAATGTTTAATAAATTAATTGTCATGCTAAGTACACACAAACATCATTCATTTGAAACATGTAATTGGGAACTATATTGGAAGCAAAAAACACACCTAATATAAGCTAAACTAGGCTAATCGGGTAGATCTATGCTATGCTAGTACATAAGCTAACTAAAAAAAAAACAGTAAGAATGAGAAATGCTTGATTTCACAACCTATAGCTTCAGTTATATACTACTTGTATATGAACCAAGTATATGTAATTTAAAAGACATTAATGGTCATTATAACACATTTTTAGAATGACTGTTCACACAATCATGATGTCGCATTGTTTAAATTCACAGAAGCGGCCCAAACTATTCTAAAGGTTTCTTTTTAACATATAGGCCTATTAGAAATAGTAATATTATAAAATAGCCTATATGATACATGTCACAATTAAAAATAACATTTATATACAAAAAAAGTGCTTGAATTTTCTCTCATGAGTTTGATATGCAAACGTGTAAAACCGATTAATCATAAAGAACCATTCTTTTACAAACCGAACATCACTCACACTCTTCCTCTCTTCCTCTTTCTGTTTGTTTGCTCTGAGAAGAGCAGCCGGAGGATTAGAAGACGTTTAATCGCAGCAAACAGCCCACCTGATCCTCAGCACACACAGATGGTGATGCTGACCATGTTTTCCACTTCAACACGAGAGAGAGAATGAGGAGAGAAAGAGGCCGTGGCTGCAGATAGACGGATTAAATGGATCTTTATAGCAGCTGAGCTCCTGAAATAAGACACTAGAGAGAAAGACAGAGAGATATGCATGTATCATGAGTTCAACAAACCTTAACTTAAGCTCTCTCTCTCTCTCTCTCTCACACCAAAACCTAACAGTTGCTCTAACTAACCTTTTTTAGTAAACTTTACTTAATGTCCAAGAATTTGTTGAACTTACTTAAAACAATTTAGTAATCTGTACTGTTTGCATGCTATGCTTTGTTACTCAGGAACCCCAAGCTAAAATTACTTGACTGGTTTGAGTACCATTTTGTCAAAAAAAATAAAAATAATAATAATTCAGGCGGGGCAATTCTTAATAGACTTTTCACTCGTTTCCTACACTTCTGCAGTTATCTCTTTTTAGTTGCATTCTATCATTTTCTCAAAGTGATCTTGAATGTTAACTAAAACTAAAACTTTTGGGAGAACGTCACATAAATTGACCATAATTTCATGTTGATTTTTCATGATTAGCGTTTCCTTTTTTTGTGCACTTGGATCTTCATTTATTTATATTATTATAATTCTCTTCCAGTTGATTTCCAAACAGGAAATTACAGTTATTTGTGGTTTCAAAGGAAGAGACATATTAAGTAGTTATTGGTTTAGTCCAATAAGTAATCCAGACTTCGTGTGGAATTTTGGTTTATTTGATAGTATAGCTAACATATATATATCATAAACACCATACTACTATGAAAAAACCTTTTAAAGGGATTCTTATTGATTCTTCTAGTTGAGTCAGTGTCTTGCAATCAAACTTGCTCGAGTTCCACACAGACATCAACATTCAGCATGCAAAACACAACAATGGTAACAGTTCTTTTTTTTTTTCATTAATAAGACCATTACAGTTTTATTTGCTGTCATTGTTATGGTAATACTGACACAAGACAGCAAATAAAATTGTAAAAATAAAGCCACAAACAGTAAAACAAAGCAATTACTTTGAATTAAGTTGACAAAACTTAAATGGTTTAAGTCAAATAAAGTTCAATCACATAAACCAACTTAATACAATTAAGTAAAGCTTACTTAATTGAATTAAGGCAACGAGTTTGCACAACTGAATTAAAGGATTATTTCACTTTCAAATTAAATTTTCCTGATAATTTACTTACCTTCATGTCATCCAAGATGTTCATGTCTTTCTTTCTTCAGTCGAAAAGAAATTAAGGTTTTTGATGAAAACATTCTAGGATTTTTCTCCATATAGTGGACTTCAATGGACCCAAATGTTTGAAGGTCAAAATTACAGTTTCAGTGCAGCTTCAAAGCGTTCTACACGATCCCAGACGAGGAATAAGGGTCAGAGTAGACACTGCTAAGTGTATTACTGCCCTTCACAGGTCAAAGTTTGAACTAAATTGTCATATACAATATGCTAGTGCAAGTATAAAACAATTAGTTCAAACTTTGACCAAGAAGAGAGCTAGTTCAAGATGAGCATTTATGGTTAAAACCTATATAATTTTTAATTTCTTTTTTAGAAAATGAGCGATGGTTTCTCTAGATAAGACCCTTATTTCTCGTCTGGGATCGTGTTGAATGCTTTGAAGCTGCAATGAAACTGTGATTTTGATCTTCAACCGTTTGGGGTCCATTGAAGTCCATTATATGGAGAAAAATCCTGGAATTTTTTCATCAAAAAATCTTAATTGCTTTTCGACTGAAGAGAGAAGGACATGGACATCTTGGATGACATGGGAGTGAGTAAATTATCAGCAAATTTTAATTTGAAAGTGAACTAATCCTTTAAGTAAACTGAACAAATTTGTTCAAAGTATAGTTTACTTTTTACGCGTACGCGAGGGTCAGCGTACAGTGCGCGTGACGCAAATTTCGTCATCAGAAGAGTACGCGCACCACCGTATTTTTATAACCGCACATACTTTGTACTCGCAGGTTGCACATGCACATTTAATTGTTTTTTTGCAGTAATTAGTTTATCCACAGGGTGGCAACCGTGCCCTGGGGGCGTCGATTCACAAGGTAGTCAAAGAAAAACTGCATAAACAGAACAGACTGGAACACATGCAAGCTACAGCGACAATGGAGGCCTACATAGATGAGAGATTGTGTGAAGAAGTTAGAAAGTACCCTCATTTGTACAACTCATGAAAGAATACAAAGATGTTTATATGGGTTGTAACTCGTGGCGAGAGATTGCTCAAAACTGTGCATGCGTCGAATGTTTTGTATACTCAGGACTTAATGTTGTTGATTAACAAAATTTTGTTGCTAAATGAATTTTGTTGCAAAATGAGTGTGCTACATGAATGTTTTATCACCATTTTATAAGTTTGAAGAGTTCTGTCATGTTAAGTCAGGTTTAGTCGTCATCTGCCCAGTTTTGTTTAGTCTCTCGTCTTGTACAGTATGATCTTTTGTTAAACAAACTGCATTTGGATTTCACTTTCACATCACACCTCAAAAGCTCTACCTTAACACATGACACATGAAGACACAAGAGACTTCAAAAATTCATGGCATATCAAAAGAGAAACCACACATGAATCAAGGAACAAGCTTACTGAGAACAGCAAGAAACAACCACAACACAGAACAAAAGAGTCCAAAACCATTTCAAGAGAGCTGAACTATGCTGTTAATTGATATACAATTTTTAATCAAATTACTTTATATGCTGGTCACAGGCAGATAAATACAAAGACCAACAAGGATAACGATACACAGCTGGACAGAATAAAAAAAATCAAATCAGTTACTATGACAAATAAAGACTGGCAGGAAGTAGAACAAAGGAGACTGAATAATGAATAGAAACAAACTAAAAGTCCATGAAAATGCAACTAAGACCAAAGTGACTGATTATACAGTATGTTGCTCACAATTAATGAAATATATATTTGCTGAGCAATAAATTAAGGAAATGTATGACAATACGCTATTGGGGCAGTCGTGGCCTAATGGATAGAGAGTCGGACTTGTAACCCAAAGGTCATGGGTTCGAGTCTCAGGTCCGGCAGGGATTGTCGGTGAGGGGAGTGAATATCCACCCTCAATACCACGACTGAGGTGAGACCCTTGAGCAAGGCACCGTACCCCCAACTGCTCCCCGGGCACCGCAGAGTGTGTTCACTGCGTGTGTGTTCACTGCGTGTGTGTTCACTGCGTGTGTGTGTTCACTGCGTGTGTGTGTGCACTTGGATGGGTTAAATGCAGAGCACAAATTCCGAGTATGGGTCACCATACTTGGTCACATGTCACTTCACTTCACTTCACTATTNAGTCTCAGGTCCGGCAGGGATTGTCGGTGAGGGGAGTGAATATCCAGCGCTCTCCCCACCCTCAATACCACGACTGAGGTGAGACCCTTGAGCAAGGCACCGTACCCCCAACTGCTCCCCGGGCACCGCAGAGTGTGTTCACGGTGTGTGTGTTCACTGCGTGTGTGTGTGCACTTGGATGGGTTAAATGCAGAGCACAAATTCCGAGTATGGGTCACCATACTTGGTCACATGTCACTTCACTATTGTGGCACATTGTAACTTTAATATTTTATACATTAAATATTTAGACCTAATGTATAATGAATATATACTAAAAAATAATATATTACATAAAATAGTTATATATTTCATTATGCATAAAATATGGAATATATAATACAAAATAATTTATAATTCTANATTTATAATTCTATTATATGTTTAAATGAATAATTATATACATGTAATATTAAATATATATAATTATTCATTTAAACATATGTATAAGTCATTATACAAAAAATATTTAATATATAAAATAAGCATATATTTATAATAGACACAATTAAAATAACATCGGATTGTGTGTCTGGTGCCTGTTTGTTGTGAAAATGAATTCCTCCTCTTAAAAAGACAGTTTTTGCTAATATTCCTCCATGGTAAGCTCTTACTGTTTTATCTGGTATCTCTCCATTTCTCTCTCTTTCTCTGACTATTTTTATCTTCTTCTCCACAGGAATACTTTCATTCTCTTCATTAAACTGACAGTGTGATTGTGGGCGGGTGGGTGAGTTTACAGTCACCCCGTACTGACAGGTTTAAACTTAAACCTCTATACTAATGAGGACGGTCTCTCTCTCTCTCTCTCTCTCTCTCACACACACACACACCTGACAGTCACGATCAACACTCCTCAACGTTTCCCTTCCAATCACACCAATCCACCCGCACTCCTCCAAAAACAATCCCTCCATCACCTTATCAACACGATCTCAGCGCTTCTCTATCCGTCAGATATATTTCTTACCTTCAGAGTGTCATTCTCTTAATCATTTCTCAAGTTTTCTTTCTGCTGCTCTTTCTTTGTCACTTCGTTTTATCAGTCATATGAGCCCGTGAACTGATAAAAAAAGATGCTTTTGAAAATAGTCTCATCTGGAGGAGCTCAGAACTACAGAAAACACTCTCGCCCATGGCGCTTCTCAGTCTTGAGCTTTGTTTGCTGCTTTTTAGAAAGCGACGTGTGGTACAAACATCATATCATATGCAAGTATTTCTGGTTTGTATTTTGCTGCAGAAGATCCGACTGAAGATGAGAAGATGTCAGTTGTGTTATTTTAACCCTGACCCTTAACCTCCATCTTCAACTTTGCATTTACATTTATTTATATAGCAGAATGTGTATTATATGATACCAGCTAACCCGAAACTAACCATACAATCCTTAATCTAGACTCTCAACCATATTGTGTAATAAAGATTTTTTGTAATATGCAGATACATGAGCATGTCTGAACATCCAGACATTACAAACTTGCTTTCAGTCTAACCCAACATAACACTAACTCTAACCTGAACCTCTTTAACAAGTTGAATTGATGCTGGGTAACTGTCACTACTATCAATCATTTTATTGTTGTAGTAATTGATTGATTCACACACATGCATGCACAGGGATACAAAAATATTTTACATACAAAGTAGGGTTTATTTGTCTAGAGGTTTTACAAATTTGGAATTTATGGCCCAGGTTTATTTTGGTGCATATGCTTCGGTGCCATTCACACCAATGACTTTTTGCATTTAAAAATGCAAGACACAGGGCAGTGGAATGCAAAAAAAAAAAAGAAAACAACAATGTTTTTTTAACACCAGCTCTGTGTTTTTAGAACGCTGTGTCATGTGTGAAAAACTGCAAAAGACACAAGATGCAAAGGTCACAAAGTCCGTCTAGCGGGTCTTTCAACCTTTATTTTAGAGCACTCAATAGAGTGCAACAGTCGGGTTCCAGAAGTAAAAACTCCATTCAATTTCTCCACAGGCAAACTGATTTTTAACAATAACTTATAAAACCTTTAAAGACAGCCCTACTGTGAGCTACAAGGTTGTTAATCGATAGTATATGTTTCTGTTGAAGCCATTAGCCTGCATTATTTCAACTTATTTTTTTAAATAATCCTGTTTAACAGCCTAGTTTGTGGTGAAAAACTACATTACACTGTATAGAAAAATCAGACGGTGCATCCGTAATCGCACAACGCTGACGTCTTCACTTCCAGGTCAAGAAGAAGCTGTCAATCAAAAACTCAGTAGCCAATGAGAACACACCACTGCTGGCCCCGCCCCCGCGAGAGATTTGTGCCAGAAAGACGAACGAAAACTCTGGGATCGTAAACGAAAACTTCAGAAGCATAAATGAAAACTCTGGAAATGCTTTTGTAAGTAAAGATCAGTGAAAGAAAGAGGAGGAACTGTTAGCAAAACATGCAGTGTATTAAAAACAAAGTCAAACATTTTGCCTACGATTTATTTTTTTAAGTTTCAAAGACATTTTATTCAGTTTCAATTGATATTTTAATTCGTTTTTTTGAAAAGTTACGTTCATTATTTTTGGAACAAATGTAATTCCATACTACATCCGCCATATTGTTACTGTCACATGACCTACCAGCATCAGTTGCATCGCTTAACTGTCATTCATAAATCCCCTCCTGTGAATTCATAGGATAGTAAAGTGCCCATCGTATGCACATTTCAGAATCTTTTCGAATATGTATTCGGACAACTACATTGTTGGAGTAAAGTTTTTCGCATGCTACAATAGGGAATTATTCAATTTCGGACACAGTGTGAGACTCGACACAACCAAAATGCGCGAAAAAATCTCGTTAGCCCCGCCCACTCCCATGAAGCACTGCAAATTACGTATTCGAGTTGGTCTCTCTACGCTCTCAAATACTTAAATATTTGAATATATGCATATTTTGCAAAAAAACTAAATATAGTTGATATATATATATATATTATAAAATAATATATATATAAAATATATAATATNGGCCAAGTAATAAAAAATAAAATTCCAATTAATTGTGGGTGGATGAGAGATAAATCATTAATGTGATTTTAATAAAGACACGGAACTCTCATTTCACGGTAAGACGCAACGAAAGTGCGTCACTCTTTTACTTACATTTTCAACTGAACATTTCTCTTCAGGGAAAACCAACCAAGGAAAACATGTGAGCACCTCCTAGTGGTCATATAAAACACAAAGGAAAACCCTTCATGAGATATTGCTTTACAACTTAACAGCTTTAACTAAACACAAGCTTAACTAACAGACATTATTCTGATAAGAGTGTTTCCAACAATGATGTAATGAAACAGTGACAATTTAAGGTTGAAGGGACTAAAGCCTGTCTTTAGGCTATTAAGGAAATGTAATTTAAGCTATTAAGGAAATGTAATTTAGCCAAAAAATAAGTTTTATTTAAAATAAATGTTAATTTTAAGCAACCTACTTCAGTGTGACCATATCATCATGCTTAACACTGAGAATTTGAATAATTGTAATGTGATGATCAGGTGCAGATATCTAAATCAGAGATTATCACCGGGCGGTTGGTGGGTGGATTTATTTTTAACAATGGATTCAGTCAATGAATGTTTGAATTTGCACACTGAACATGTGTTGGAGCTCTTTATTTTGAACTCTTAAAGTGCACCAGATTAATGAATTTATCTTTAAAATGTAAAACATTTTCATATATATAATGTATAATGACATGGGTATGACATAGGTATTACAAAAAGAGGTGACATATGAGGACATTACCCATGTCCCCACTTTTCGTTTCCTGTGATGGTTAGGTTTAGGGGTAGGGGTAGTGTAGGGGGATAGAAAATACAGTTTGTACAGTATAAAACCATTACGCCTATGGCATTTCCCCACAATTCACAAAAACGAACGTGTGTGTGTGTGTGTGTGTGTGTGTGAAATGTGAAGATGTACATGTGCAATTTCTACTGAATACTGAAACTTCATTTCATCATTTAATTCATTTGCAATTATACAATATCAATATGAAACTCAGTCCACCTCTAATGCACATAAAGCAAAAATGTAACTGAATTCCACACTGCAAATCACGAAAAATACAGTTTCTTATTTAAATAAAAGGGGGAATGAATGGCGGAATAATCCAGAGTTAAAAATGGTTCATTCCCATCTGCTGCGATTCTTCAGCTGGTGTTTCAGAGTTCAGGGTGACAGTTCTGAGACGGGACTCATTAGAGAGGGTCTGTGTGAGTGTGTGTGCTCACCAGCTGTTCTTATGCAGGCCTCATTAGGGTGTTTGTTTGACGCTGCTCATGTTTGGTCAAAAACAGAATAATTTCACACGGTACAGGTTCACTACGAGCTCTTAAGGCCAGCTGTGTGTATGTGTGTGATAGTGTCATGCTGAGGTGTTAACGGAGGTAAATCCCAATGAATCCAGAGGAAACAGACTGAATACATTTTCCAATTCGCACCCTCACATCCAGCAGCAACTGAGTCATAGGAATCTGTAGCAGCGTTACGTTCCAAATGTGTATAAACCCTCCAGACATCAGAGTAACTTCAAATGCATATTTACTACAGTTACTCAGGTAAAGTGAGGATCACCCAACACTGATATTGTTTTTGTGACCAATACCATATCATTTTTAATTATTTTATTTCTGCTTTATGACACAATATTATCTAAAACATGATTAGACTACAACAATAAAACCATAACATGCATAATAATAATAATAATAATAATAATACAATATTCATAATGCATGCTCATATTCTCTAAATTAAAATTGTCCTATATTTACATATTTATATTTCCTTTGAATAATAATAATGATATAATATTCATAATGAATATGAGATCTCATTTTAATAATGATCATAAAACAATATTCATAATGAATATAGAATCTCTTTTAAATAACAATAATACAATATTCATAATGCATGTTCATATTCTTTAAATTAAAATATTCTCTATAAATGAAAATGGGATTTCCTTTGACTAATAATAATAAAATGAAATTAAAATGTTCCTATATTTACATATATTTATATTTCCTTTGAATAATAATGATATAATATTCATAATGAATATTAGATCACCTGTGAATAATAATAATAATAATAAAACAATATTCAAAATGAATATAAAATAATAATAATAATAATAATACAATATTCATAATGCATGTTGCATTAAAATATTCATAATAATTATTCATATTCTCTAAATTAAAATATTCTCTCTAAATGTAAATGGGATTTCCTTTGACTAATAATAATAATAAAATACAATATTCATAATGTGTTAATTTAAAATATTCACAATGCATGTTCATATTATTTAAATAAGAAATTTCCTATATTTACATATATTTATATTTCCTTTGAATAATAATAATAATAATAATAAAATATTTATAATGAATATAGAATCTCCTTTAAATAATAATAATACAATAATGCATGTTCATATTCTCTAAATTAAAATATTCTCTCTAAATGAAAATGGAATTTCCTTTGAATAATAATAATAATAATAAAATATAAAATGGATAATGCATGTTATATTAAAATATTAATAATGCATGTTCATATTCTTTGAATTTAAATATTCTCAATAAATGAAAATGAATCTCCTTTAAACAGTATTAGAAACTCTCATATCTGTGGTAATTGTGTAAGAATCTTGTGAAATATCCCATATTAATTTGATTTCACAGCAGTAGTAACTGTAGAAGCTATAGATGTTCATAAAAGAATTAAACTCTTAGCTCATGTTGAAGGGAAATGGTTAGGGATATGAGGGTGTGTGTGTGTGTGTGTGTGTGTGTGTGTGTGTGTGTCTCGCTCCACAGGTGTAATATGTTCTGTGCTGTATTGATCTGTTTCCTTCCAGACTGAATGAATGAACTCATATCGATCTCAGCCGTTGCTCAATCAGTGTGTTGGTGTGAGTGTGTGTCTGTGTGTCTTTCTGACTGTCCAAAACAAATCAATATAAAGCAGGATGAATGTATCATGGGGAAGAGATTAACTGTCCCACACCTCATTTGACACAAAACACACTTCTTTCGCTCCATTGAGAGTGTTTAAACAGACATGCACTCACATGAAACTCCAGTCATACCGCTTCAAGATGGCCGCCGTGTTGAAATCACATGTTGTTACTCTAAAGAACATTTGAAAGGGTCATTTTTAAGTAGTTTAATCTATTTTTATCTATATTCTTAAGTAAAATTGATATTTCTCTCACATCTTGGGTATCTTGGATGAATATTTTCACGTAGCTTGTTGCATTCTGGGATTGCTGTTAAGGATACATCCAAAAACATTGCATCTTAGAAGGCAGCATGATTTTCTACCATTCACACCCACTATAATTTCGAACAGCTTTTATGCCAATGATGCTCTAAAATGTTGTCTAGTTAGGGAGCTCACTGGGGACTGAAACAGTGCTAGTTTATCACTGTTCATCTTTGTTCTTGTCCCACAATTAGGGAGAGACATGCAGTTCGATATATGTTGATGTAAATAGTCATTGATTGAGGGTTTTGAATGCATTATTTCCTTCAGCAGGCCTGTTTTCACTGCAGCCCACATGACTTTTATTTATAGAGACAGAAAACAGAAGACATTCAGGTCCCCAAAGACACAGAGAAAATCTTTACAAAATCACTATCACCAATAAGATCCCAGAACACACGCGCACACACACAAACACACACACACAAACACACACACACACGCATACACGCACACACACATAAGCACACACACATGCACACGCACACACACATACGGACAAACACACACAAGCACACACGCATGCACGCATACACACACACACACACACACACTCATGCACGCATACACACACACATACATGCAAGCACACACACATGCACACGCACACACACACGCACACGCACACACATGCACAAACACACTCACAACACACACAAATAATGCACACACACACGCACAAACATACACACAAACGCACACACATGCACAAACACGCGCACACACTCACAAACATGCACACACACAAGTACGCACACACACACGCATGCACAAACACACACAAAAGCACACACAAACGACACACAAGCACGCACACGCGCAGGCATGCGCAAACACACACATGCACAAACATACACACAAACACATGCACGCACACAGACACACACATAAGCACACACACATGCACACACACACGCACAAACACACACAAGCACACACGCATACACACACACATGCAATCACACACATGCACACACACACACAAACACGCACGCATACACACACACACAGTCGTGGGGCAGTCGTGGCCTAATGGATAGAGAGTCGGACTTGTAACCCAAAGGTCATGGGTTCGAGTCTCAGGTCCGGCAGGGATTGTCGGTGAGGGGAGTGAATGTCCAGCGCTCTCCCCACCCTCAATACCACGACTGAGGTGAGACCCTTGAGCAAGGCAGCGTACCCCCAACTGTTCCCGGGGCGCCGCAGCAATGGCTGCCCACTGCTCCGGGTGTGTGTTCACGGTGTGTGTGTTCACTGCTGTGTGTGCGCACTTGGATGGGTTAAATGCAGAGCACAAATTCCGAGTATGGGTCACCATACTTGGCCACATGTCACTTCACTTCACTTCACTTCACACACGCACAAACACACAAGCACACAAGCACACAAGCACACACACACACTCATGCACGCATACACACACACATGCAAGCACACACACGCACACACATGCACAAACACACTCACACACAAAAATGCACAAACACAAACATAAACGCACACACATGCACAAACACGCGCACACACTCACAAACATGCACACACATACGCATGCACAAACACACACAAAAGCACACACAAACGACACACAGGCATGCGCAAACACACACGCATGCACAAACATACACACAAACACATGCACAAGCACGCACACACACGTGCATACGCACACACACACACACATACACACACACACATACGCACACACATGCATACGCACACACAAACACACGCACACACAAACACACACACACACGCACACACACACACATGCACAAACACACGTGCAAACTCACACACACGCAAGCGCACGCACAAACACACAAGCATGCACGCATGCACGCACGCACACACAAACACGTATGCACATGCGCACACACAAACACACACACTCACAAACTCAAACAAACATGCACACACGCAAACGAACACATGCATGCACAAACACACACGCAAACACATGTACACACACACACACACACACACAGTGATTAACAGTGCAGTGATTATATTGCCCTGTCATTTCAGTTAAGGTTTTGTCTCTTTTCTCTTTCTGAGTCTTTGTTTATTGCACATACTGACAAACAAAACAGAGAATTTAATTTCCAGTATATTCTCAAGGGAATGAAATGCATAACGTGTGTGTGTGTTGTGGAATGGGGTCGAGTGTGAACCCTTGTGTTTTCCTCACATTTGTCCGATGTGTTGCCCATGGCAACAGCTGAAGAAATCGTAGTAATCAGAACACAACAGCACATTCACCACAGACTTTGACAAACCATTTGCTCATTTTGTTCAACATCAATTATTGAACACACACTCACCCTGTCTGCAAGACAAAACTAGAACACACACGTTATTAATCAATGACGACATCTACACTGCAAGAGAGTTGCTTGTTTCACATTACACCCTAAAATCCCCTCAAATTTAAAGAAAAATAGTGAATTATGTTCTGTCTGAAGCCCTTTTGGGAACCATTAGGTTTTTTGCATCATGACATTAATTGTATGACAATAGTCCTAAAACCAGAAGAAAATTATACTGTAGCACTTTTCAAGCCACATGTTCCTTCAGAAATTGCTAATGGGTTTAACATTTAGCATTTAACATCATTTGAACGTACTGTAATTTACACACACTATCATACCTCAACCGAGAATTTTGAGATATCTGATTTTACAAGCATAAGTTGCTTAAGAAGAACTACAAAATTGTCTAGTACTCTGGTAGTTGTAGTCCTTTTGATTAAAAAGCTTAATGTTGACATGAAACAGAAGTTACGATTGTCTTTTCTTCCCTATTGTGACGTATTGTATATCTGAGTGAAACGGCTGCTCGAATGAGAAAAAATGTAGCGCAGGATCAATCAGGAATTGATTCGATGGTTGATCCCATGTAACTGATAGGTTGTTCCGCCCTTGCACCTGTAATTTTTAGATTTTCATTAGCACATTATTTCATATGTTTATGAAACTGTTTTCCTCATGGGGACTTTGGCTGCTTTCCACAAGGTGGGTTATTTCAGGTTTCACTATCTTTTTTGGGAACATTTGGTCCCCGGAATGAAAAACCTGACATACACACACACAGTGCAGCAGTGTTTTCTCCTCATATCACTTGGCACTCTGTACCTGAGAATCCCTCCAGACAGGTCCTGACATCTCAACATGGCAACTCATTCACACAGAGCCTCTCCAGCCCAGACGCTTGCCACCCTAAACAATCTGGCAACCCGTCAGCGAGGCTCTGGGAGGGTGTAATTAAGAGACGAGTGAAGACAGATCCGAATCCCCCTGAGCACAGAGAGTGTCTTTACTCTCAACCATCAAACACGCACAAATCCTCAGTACCAACACATGCTTCCCTCAAACCAAACCCGTGTAATGCCAAAGGGCGCTTGCAATCTGTCCTCTTCACGTCCTTATAGGAATAGTGCATCCAAAAATTTAATTAAAGATGTGTCATGGCAAGTTTATCAATAATGATGTTCATTCAAGTCACAATGACATTTAAAAGTTACAGCAGAGGAAGATTTTCATTCAGTAATGACTCTTTTCACCACACAAAAGCTATTGTTTGACTTGAAGGCTATGGAACAGGTCACGTTTACCATTGTTTGGCGAATTGTCGCAGGCAAAATCCAGTAATTTCATAGGAATTCATGTGGTCTTTGCTATGTTTCACACCAGGGGCGGAAGTTATTGGGGGCTTGAAGCAAAAATGTCACCAAAGATAATAAAACTGCCTCCAAAATCCAAGATAAGCTGTAAAAAATGTATCTGTATAAGTTCTTGTTTTTAGTATTTATAAGCAATACTACATGAGCGATGCTGTTTTCCTGAAATGAGCATGTTTGCAAATTGATTTGCATCGATTGATTTTAAGAAGTTGTAGTGTAAATAGAAACTGATAATTAAAAATAAGAAGTAAATATTAGGTGTGTGACGAGCAGGGTGGGCGAGAGCGGTGAGGGAACGGCGCGAGGCCGGTGACGCGAGTGATAATGAGCATCAGCTGCGAGTCGCACCGGCCTCGAATCTCTCACGGCCTCAAGTCCAGGCCTGGTCCTCTCTCGTCCTTCACTGTCGTCGCTCCTCCTTTTATGCTTCCGGAGCTCCTCCGTGAGAGATTCGAGGCCGCGCCATTCCCTCACAGCTCTCGCCCGCCCTGCTCGTCACAAGGTGACTTACATTTTAGACACAATATTGTCAATTTTTTCTCTATTTTGCTAATGAAAATAGTTCCAAACTACGGAGCACCGCACATGACATGCAGGAAAAAAATAGGATAAATCATGCGAACGATTTACTAATTGTTCCCCTTAATTTGCTTAATCATGCGCATAATTTACTATTTTGTTCCCTTGATTTATAAATCATGTGCACGATTTACTCATTTGTTCCCTCGATTTGCTTAATTGTGTGGATGATTTTCTATTTTGTTCACTCAATTCATAAATCGTGCACAAGATTTACAGATTCGTTCCCTCGATTTGCTAAATCTTGCATACAATTAACTAATTCGTTCCCTCAATTTTCCCACTTCATTTTAGCTGAGGGGCTGAGAGAGTGACGAAGTTTATGTTTTTTTCGGTCGGGATTTCAACACTTGTTCTGGTTAAATAGAAAGCATTTATAAATAGACTATATCTCATATAAGATTGAAATAGGAGATGACATTGTTTAATATAACAGAGATAATAAAGCAGGCTAATTGCAGTCTTTTTTTCTCTTTGGGGGGCCTCTGACTGATTCTTTGAAATGGGCCTCTGAATCGCAAAGACCACTGCCTTTATGCATATACTATTGACAATAGACAACAGAACTTTTTGCCCACGAAACTTCGCCGAAAAGGATAATAATTTTAGGATAAAATGAGGGAGATTAAAATGATGCAATAATTTTCATCTTAGGTAAAATATTCCTTTAAGGTTTTCTCATCTTTCAAAGTCTACTGTTTTATTCCTTCCCAATCTCATTCTTTTTCCATCATTGGGAAACCATCAGTGACCTACATACACCCCGGGCATCAATACTGCATGTAGAGGAGCGTATCTCTCTCTCTCTCTCTCTCTCTCTCTCTCTCTCTCTCTCTCACACACACACACACACACACACACGTTCGTTTTTGTGAATTGTGGGGACATTCCATAGGCGTAATGGTTTTTATACTGTACAAACCGTATTTTCTATCCCCCTACACTACCCCTACCCCTAAACCTAACCATCACAGGAAACTGTGCACACTTTTACTTTCTCACAAAAACTCATTCTGTATGATTTATAAGCCTTCTGAAAAGTGGGGATATGGGGTATGTCCTCATAAGTCACCCTCTCCTTGTAATACCTATGTAATACCCATGTCATTATACACATTTGTGTCCTGATATGTCACAAAAACGCACACACACACACACACACACACAGAGTTATATGGGTTTATATGGGTCCAGCTCACAGTTTATTGCTCTTTTAGCTCTTGAGACTTAATGAAGTTTCTTTTAAGTATCAACTTTGACTCTTAAAATCCTTCAGGAGGAAAAAATGGGCACAAATGAGTCCATAGTTGTCATAAAATAAGAGTAAAATAAGCAGCTCAGATCATTCGATCTTGGAGAATATCATTAAAAATGCATCAGATGTAATTAAATATGGAAATCTTTGACTTATTTGCCGAGTTTGAGTCATTATTAAGATCTCTAAATTATTGGGATCTTTTTCTCAGGATAAACATCTGAGAAGCAGGATACTCCTTTTGTCTACAAAAATCTAATTTGCTCTCCATTTAATCTCTAATGCTGTCCATTGAGATATTAACACTCTCATTTCTGATTTTTCTCTCTTATAGGAGATTGAAGCATGCTGTAGATCAACAGGGGAGCAAAACAAATCACATCCTCTGTTTTCATCTAGAAACTAATCACACACTCGTCTTTCCCAGCTCCTCCCTACCGCTCGTTCTGTGTAATAGAGATGCAATCGCTTTCAGTCTTCAATCCATACTTGCTGGGGATCTCCCAATTAGTTTCTTTAATGACTATTGAACACCAACATGAAGTAAATTACAGCAAGACATTTCTAGCCAGTGACCGAAGGCAATCCCAGCCTCTGTCCAACACAAATTAACAATCATAAAGGTGTACTAGAGTTCAGAGCCACCCAGAACAACAGTCTTCACTGCTTTAAACAAGTGTATTTAATATCAGAGACTCTCCTCAGCATGTGTCCACCAACGAATTTCACTAGAAAGTTACTTGATTCAAAGAAACTTTAAGAAGCAAATTTGCCATGGTGTGATTCTAAAGAAGAGCTTATTGATATTATAATGAGGCTAATTAGCTGTGGTTCAATGTGAGACATTACAAATCAGTTCCTAACAGAAAAAAAGCAATCATGGGTTTTTGTTCATATTCTGAAGACATCCTGCATTCATCAAATAATCTTTTAAACTGAAGTTACTTTTTGGAAAGTTAGACAATTAGTGCATATGTGGAATTGTTGATTTGCAGGCAATTGACTCTGATTATGTCTTTGATTTGGCCGCAGATAATCACAGACATCCTCGTATGTTGTTTACTTGTGCTTCACCAATAAAAATGAACTGCCTATAGAACTATTTATTGGTTCAACATTAACATTAGGAAAAACGACGAAGAGTTATAGGTGAAACTAAAATTTTTGCTCCTAAAATCACCTCCACATAAGGTCTAAAATTAATACTTACCAAGCACCAAGTGCAAGTGAAAACTGGCTTTGGCGAGCAAATAAAATGGAGTTACTAGACAGATGGAAATTTACCATCAGCAGTAAAGTAGCAAGGCAAGTGTTTTTCTTTGTTATTGCCGTAACCACAGAGCGCCATGTGCTGACACATGTGTGGCACCAAAACAGAAATATAAGGAAGTAAATTAGGATTAGTCTGGACATTTTTGTGACTGAGAAACTCACTAGTGACTGCGGAAGACATGATGACCTGTGCTGTTTGTTCCACATGTGCCAGCTAAATAAAAATGAAATAACTCCTTTAAAATAGGGTTGTCAGGGTATCACGTTTTGTACGTATTTTTTGACTGAACTAAAGCATAAAAATACCATAATATGTTTGCACATATTTAGGAAACATGCTAAGTTCACAAACAATGCTACTGCCAATTATTTTACTTTGAAATGTGTGTTCCATGTTGGGATGTCTGTTTTTTGTTTTGGTTTGTGTGATTCCGCCAACTGCTGAACAGTATTTTGACACCCCAGGTTGCCAGTTGGCTGAAAACGTATTGCAGACATGGAAGCCAGCAAACAAACTGGGTCAGATATTGCAGCTCTAAAAAGCCTCTGCATCCATCTAAGAATCTCTACGAATGGGAGCATATTAAAACATGGATAAATCAACTCATAAACTTATCGTGTGTAAGCCTTCCATTGTCAATTGCGCTTGCTCCTGTTGCGTGTTCTCAATCTGGCAACCCACTTGAGTGTTGAGTCTGAGGAGGAGGGGCAGGAGAAACAGCTCTCCCAAATATTCTGAATTTGGACTGCAATACCCATTTCAACCACTAGCTGTCAATATTACATACTGCACCTTTAAGTACCGTTTTGTCTCGTCCGTTATCATCACTCAATTACTGAAGTTTCCAATTCGATCCTGAATTTAAATATGGTTGTCAATCCAGAAACTTTGCAGTATACTTAGCAGCAGGGGCGGACTGGGACAAAAATTCAGCCCTGGCACTGTAGCCACACCAGCCCACATTACCACCCCCACGGACACGCGCATTCCCAGGTGAAAAAAGTACACTTCCATAATGTACTTAAAGTGCTCTATTTTCACACACTAATTTTGTACTTTAATATACTAAAAATTCTTCTTTAATACTTCTTAAGGTAATCTTAAGAACATCTTAGTGTACTAAACTGTGCTATTTTGAGAAACCATTTAGTTACCACTAGTAGTACACTCGAACCCATAACACTACAAATACAGAGATAGTATGTTAAAAGCACATTCTAGTTCTAATTCATGGTGTCTCAACATAGCACAGTTGAGTACACTTAGATATTATCTTAATATTATCTTTGGGGGCAGTCGTGGCCTAATGGATAGAGAGTCGGACTTGTTACCCAAAGGTCATGGGTTCGAGTCTCAGGTCCGGCAGGGATTGTCGGTGAGGGGAGTGAATGTCCAGCGCTCTCCCCACCTTCAATACCACGACTGAGGTGAGACCCTTGAGCAAGGCACCATACCCCCAACTGCTCCCCGGGCGCCGCAGCAACTGCCCACTGCTCCGGGTGTGTGTTCACGGTGTGTGTGTTCGCTGCTGTGTGTGTGCACTTGGATGGGTTAAATGCAGAGCACAAATTCCGAGTATGGGTCACCATACTTGGCCACATGTCACTTCACTCACTTAAGAAGTACTAAAGAATTTTATTTAAAAAAAAATACTATGGAAGTACAAATTAAGAACAATCTATTAAGTACAAAATTAGTGCGCGAAAATAGTTTAAGTACATTATGGAAGTGTACTTTTTTTCACCTGGGTTGCTATACATTTTTGACATGTTAGACTATTGCAAGTAGCGTACAGCAGTCTGTTTACCCTAAATCCCACCTTATCTGCTGATATATCAGTCATGTAATTCAGTAACAGGCTAACAAACACTTGTACCAATTATCACGAAGCAATGACATTTTAAAATATCCGGGGGTTGTATGCTACGTTTACAACTGTTTAATACAAAAAAAAAACACACAAAAAAAAAAAAACACTGGAGCAAAGTACCGTGAATTGCATGAAAATGAGTTAAGCTAGCTGTATTTTCAGTTTTTTCTTACTTCAGCACTGTCCTCCGCTGCAGCAGCCGAATTTAAACCCAACAGAGTTCGGTTAACTTTAGGCAGTTGGCAGCGTCGGACTTAAGAGCCTTTTTTTGCTTTCTCGAACCTTTTCTGCACTGCCTTTCCTTTTTTTCTAACTTTTACTGACAATTTGCTCGTGTTGTGCTCTCTCTCTGATGACGTGCTTGATTGTGACTGAGTTTGATTGACAGGCGATCTAACCAATCATAACGCCGTATCCACATTTATGTCCGACAAAGCAGTTAGATTAACGTAGTGGACTTGAATTTGAAAAATGTGTAGTGTCACTGGCTGCTTGAACTGAGGCGCTATACAGCGAATCTGTCAAGACACAGTAAAGAGCCACAAAACGGTATTTATTGTTTAAATTTCTCTTGTCTGTCGACGCATTGTCAGTGTCCTCTTTGCTCCAATGTATTTTTCACTCTGACAGAGCTGATGTGTGGCGTGAGAGCGCCATGGCTTGTTGGATATACATAGCAACAGTAACTAAAGGGGGCGGGGCGGTCGGCCCATCTCGGGACCGGGCCGGTCATTGCTGACTGGTCTTAACATTTATTATTATTAATATTATTTTAACCATAGTGAAATAGTGCAAGCAATAAAAACCCATCCTATGCGCTGTCGGCCTGTGAAAACTATTTATTTATATATATTAAAAATAAAACTGACCGGCCCACATTAAAAAAAATGGTCCCGATGGCCAATCCGCCCATGCTTAGCAGCATGAAAAACTAAACTTAAAGGGGTGGTTCATTGCGATTTCAATTTTTTAACTTTAGTTAGTGTGTAATGTTGCTGTTTGAGCCTAAACAGTATATGCAAAGTTACAGCGCTGAAAGTTCAGTGCAAACAGAGATATTGTCTTTTAAAGTTATGGCAGTTTAATGCCTACAATTACGACCGGTTTGGACTACAACGAGCTTCTTCCCGAGTTGGTGACATCATAAACCCTGCCCCCGGGAACACGCAACAAAGTGGGTGAGACCATGTCGGCATTTTGGCATTGTGGAAGCGGAAGAGTTGTCTACACTGGACGCGAGCGGAGTGATGCGACGCGTCAAAAGATAATGGAACCCATAATAATCAGTGATATTGTCTACACTGGAGGCGGTGCGGAAGACAGCTTCCAGAATCTACACAAGCTTAATGCTGGATTTGCACCAAGGCTATTACTGAAAGATGAAGCAGTTCCCACTTTAAAAGCAGAAGCTGCTGTTTATGGGCCTGAACCTGTAAGTAGGTTTTATTGTTTGTACACGTCTTTTAAATGTATAGTTCTGTTGCTATTTTTGGTTGCATCAAGGACGTAAACAAAGACCAATGCTTTTTTGCTTCGCTAGCCAATTTGCTAAATTCTATTGCATACTTCAACAAACACCAACAAACTTCGATGTTCATAGACAAACAGTTGTTCATGTTATAAATTAAATGATACCTTTACAAAAATGCTACTACTGAGTCATGTATTCAGCTATGGTAAAGCTTTAATCCGGATAAAAACAAGTGACAGCATATCTAAACACTTTGACACAAATACAAACGGAAATACTTACCATTCATAAACGTCCTTTAAAAACCGTGCTTGCAGAGCTTCTGCTTGACCCTCTTCATTACCGCTATCTGGGTCTGATTCCGGCTCAATTTGATACGGAAATATTGATGCCATTATTTACATTTCCACCAAAGCACATGTAACAACTAATGGTAAGGGGCGTGGCATTTCCGGACACTTCAGCGAATCACAATACACTGGGCCAGCTAATGTGCTAATCTGAGCACATTGCGTATTTCGGAGGGAGTGGTATCATAGATTCAGGAAGTCAAACCGGCCGTTCAAATGACAATGGAAAATATATGAAAAATACGGCGTTTTTAAAAAAACGAAGCATTAAGACATGTTAAACTGTGCCCCATAAACACAATCAAGCCTAGAAAAAAAACAGTGAACCGCCCCTTTAAATAAAGATTGTGAATGGGTAATAAACAGAAAGCAAGAGAAGAGCCCTCCCTTTATAAACATTAAGGCTGTCAATCTCTAAAGCACAAGCTCAATGAATCCTGCACTCTCGAGAAAACTTGCGCTATAATAAGACATTCATATAATTAAGACAGCTTTTTTATTTACATCGTGTTTATGCTTTGTTGGTTCAAATGAAAGGATTTACGAGTGTGTGGCTCGTGTGTGGCTCATGTTGAACTAAACCAAACCTTGTGTGTTTTCAGTGGTGTTGAGCAGATTCTGACTAACTTACTGACTAGCACCTGATAGGCCAGTGCCCTCATGCGCTCAACAGATATGATTGTTTTTGGCTTAAATAGAAACCTTTGACGCTCAGAGAGCGCTCAGACAACATGAACGAGAGCATTTAAAAGCAGCGTCTGTCAGCAGGTAACGAATATACTCTAGAAATGCTTTTACCAACTGTTACCAATAGTACTGGTACTGGTACTGGTACAGTACGTGACAAACCTGGACTGAAATAATACATTTCTAAAATATTATACTGAATTTTTATGATACAACTTTGTACACTACCGTTCAAAAGTTTTGAGTCAGTTTGATTTTTTAGAAGAAGTCTCTTATGCTCACCAAGGCTGCATTTATCAGATAAAATAAAATGAAGTGAATAAAATGAGCAATATTGTAAAATATTATTACAATTTACAATTATTTTATTATTTGAATACATTTTTCATTTATTCCTGTGATGCAAAGCTGAATTTTCAGCATTATTACTCCAGTCTTCAGTGTCACATGATCCTTCAGAAATCATTCTAATATGCTGATTTGCAGCTCAAGAATTTTTTTTATCATTATATTACATTATATTTTCGTGGAAACTGTGAGAGAGCAGATGAATAGAAAGTTCAAATGAGTAGCATTTATTTGAACCAGAAATCTTTTGTAACATTAGAAATGTCAATTTAATGCATCTTTGAATTAATAATGTAAAGTAGGTTTTACATTTAGTTTCCATTTGGGGTGGAAGAAAGGAAGGAAGGAAAGACAAATGGCAGAGAAAGGAAATTGAAAAAGTAAGAGAATATGAGGAGGAAACTCTAGTGGAAAGAGGAACGATGAAAAATGGGGAGAAAAAATTGGGAGTAACATAGAGACGAGAACAGCTAAAAATAGATTAAGAAAAAAAGGAAGAGAGTCTGGTATGTAGGACAAGATTGACAATTGAAAATGAGAGAGATAAAGAAGATTCAGAACTCCAGAAGGATAAATCTAGATCCCAGATCTCATCCTAAACTCATAATTACAATTTCTTTCGCATATTCATACCTGACGCAATAGGCCTATCTTGTTGTGAAACAGACGTATCATTTCTAAGGTATGTTTTGGTCTGCATACGTCTAGTTTGACGAGGGGCTGACAGCAAGAGTTGAAGGTACCGGTGGGCAAAAATAGTTTTGGAACATTCTAGATCATTACGAATATGCATGAGGGCCATATGACATCAGGACGTGGGTGTCGGCACATACAGCCGTCAGTGACTGGCCTTTTTCCATCCTTAAAAAAAGGATCTCACTGACTGCGTGCGCGTGTGTATGTGCATGAGTGTTTTCCCAGCGCTGTCAGGGCTTACATTACAGGGATCCTGACAAGGTGAACGGCCTCATTAAGATCTCGTCAGATGTATTAAACTGATGAGATACAGATACAGCCTCTTCATCACCAAGGTCAAGTGCACCATGCTGAAGACTGTGTAATGTCTGTCGATGATTGACAGCTCTGGAGACCAGTGATGAGCCCTCAGATCACATAAGCTCCTGCCCACCGGACAGATCTGTGACAGCTCCAGCAGTATACGCTGTAATATTGATCATCCACTAAATCATAAATACAACTACATTCTGGCGAAAATGTGGGTGGTGTTTGTCAAGCAAAACTTGCCGCTACGATGCTAGAGTGTTGTGGATGATTTCTTCTGCATTTCTGTGTTGTTAGGTAGTTGTGAGTCAAAAGAGTCTATGTCTGGATTCCCAAAAATCTTCATAAGAAAAACGTTAAGAAAGTTCTTAAAGTCATTATGAAATCAAAATGGACTATTATTTTTTTATGGAATATTGCAGTGTTTATTATAAATGATTTATCTGTGCACATCACAGATAAATTCATGTACCCTTTTAATCTTTAATCAAAATAACTTCCCCTCCCTCTTGCTCATTCTCTTCTCTGATGACGTGTTTACTGGAGTGAGGGCGGGGCAACCTGTCACTCACATGAGATCGACCAATAGCAAACCACAACCATCCAATCAATTTCCCATGGACAAAATCAAGTGCCACCCTATGTTTATTCTTGTTCGAGAAGTTGTTTCACGCGGATATACGTCACTATAGGGAGGCTATCGCAACATCCGTTTCATGACGACTTTAAGATACACTACCGTTCAAAAGTTTGGGATTGGTACGATTTTTAATGTTTTTAAAAGAAGTTTCGTCTGCTCACCAAGCCTGCATTTATTTAATTAAAAATACAGTAAAAACAGGAATATTTTGAAATATTATTACAATTTAAAATAACTGTTTTCTATTTGAATATATTTTACAAAGTAATTTATTCCTGTGATGGTAAAGTTGAATTTTCAGCATCATTACTCCAGTCTTCAATGTCACACGATTCTTCAGAAATCATTTTAATATGCTGATTTGCTGCTCAAGAAACATTTCTGATTATTATCAATGTTGAAAAAAAAATCTTTTTTTTTTTTCAGGATTCCTTGATTAATAAAAAGTTCAAAAGAACAGCATTTATCTGAAATACAAAGCTTTTGTAACATTATACACTACCGTTCAAAAGTTTGGGGACAGTAATTTTTTTGAAAAGAAATTAAAGAAATGAATACTTTTATTCAACAGGGATGCATTAAATCATTCAAAAGTGACAGTAAAGACATTTATAATGTTACAAAAGATTATATTTCAAATAAATGCTGTTCTTTTGAACTTTCTATTCATCAAAGAATCCTGAAAAAAATATTGTACACAAATATTTTGTACAATTGTACACAATAAATGTTTCTTGAGCAGCAAATCAGCATATTAGAATGATTTCTGAAGGATCATGTGACACTGAAGACTGGAGTAATGATGCTGAAAATTCAGCTTTGCCGTCACAGGAATAAATTATATTTTCAAATATTTTCAAATAGAAAAGTTATTTTTAAAATTGTAATAACATTTCACAATATTCCTGTTTTTACTGTATTTTTAATTAAATAAATGCAGTCTTGGTTAGCAGACGAAACTTCTTTTAAAAACATTATATATATAAATATTTGAGAACTTATTAAGAATTTTATCTTCTTTTAACTTCTCAAGTATTTACACTACCATTCATAAGTTTGGGATCGGTACGATTTTTAATGTTTTTAAAAGAAGTTTCGTCTGCTAACCAAGACTGCATTTATTTAATTAAAAATACAGTAAAAACAGGAATATTGTGAAATGTTATTACAATTTAAAAAATAACTTTTCTATTTGAAAATATTTGAAAATATAATTTATTCTTGTGTTGGCAAAGCTGAATTTTCAGCATCATTACTATATATATATATAACAAATAAAATGATAGGCATTACACATTTGGGGATTTAAGTTGGAGGTTATTCTAACTTTGAAAAGTGATTTACAATTTTTTATAATTTTCAATAATTCTAATTCTTAAGTAGAACATTCTTAAGTATTTTTGCAAATACAAAACATTCTTACTTTTTTCCCCCTAGAATATAAGAATAAAATGGCAGTTAAAGGGATAGTTCATCCAAAAAATTTAAATTCTGTAATTCACCCTCATGTCGTTCCAAACTCAAGACTTTTGTTCATCTTTGGAACACAGAAGAAGGTAATTTAATGAAATCTGAGAGATTTCTGTACCTCCGTTGACAGTATACGCAACTACCACTTTGATGCTTCAAAAAGTTCATAAAGAGTGGTTTAGTCCAAATTTTCCGAAGAGACTCGATCACATATATGATGAACAGATTTAATTTAGTCTTTTATTCACATATAAACATTCATCAACTCACACATCAGTTGTGGTAAACAGAAGCTCAAGCATGTTTCATTGACGTGTGCGAGAACCAATGAGGTTCATTCTCATGTGTTACATAAGAACCAATGAGGTTTGTTTTCACGCATCAAGCAGGTATGGTTGAGCTTCTGTTTATGTCGTGGCGCATAATCATAATCTCTGGCGCATAAGGTCTATATGAAGAGTATTCTAAGAGTGTAGTAATAGAAAAAAAAACACTCTCCTCAATGAATCAAAAGATTTAAGGTATAATTCTTATATGTAGCAGAGATGGTGCACCTAAGATTAATACTTAGGGTGAGGGCTTTGTTCAAATCATTAACCATAACAGTGAGAAGCCTGTATGAAATTATTAAAATGATCAACACACTCTGTCAGGCTGTGAATCTGTAAAGCTCGGCATAAATCTTTTCTATGTTCAAAGCAAACCAACTTTTAGTTGAATTATTATCTACACCTCCATGTTTCACTGGTTTTGACAAGAATTTCAGGACTCGTAAAGGAAACGTAAATGTCAGAATACTGCCTGTCTGGCGGAGGGCTCTTAATCACACTGTAAGGTTGAGAATTACACAATAATGGATCGAGCCACCAAATCACAGATCATCTCCACTCCTGTCTTCCCTGTTGCATGACGGGTAGCAAAATATATGGACATATTCCTACAACTTTTTGCTGTAGCAGATTTTGTGATGTCCATTGCTGGAGAAACTACTTTATAAATGTAGTTACAAACTGCTCATTATTTAATGCAGTTGAAGCAAGTCAATCAAGTTATACAAGCAGCACGATACTGCAATACTAACAGAACACTAATAAAGAAAAGCTCCAGTAGAAGCAACTAGCAAAAATCTCGATTAAGCATTAAACATAAATGATCAAATTTGTGCTAAATAGAACAAAAAAGTAGTATATAACTGTAAAACAGTGAAAAACAGCAGCATTAACAAAATATTTTGCTATGAAAAGACAAAAGACACTTCTGTGCTGAATCAGTGAATCATTTATTTTTGAACTGGTCCATTTACATATCATCTGCACAAACTGATTCACTAAAACAAATCTTCTAGTTAATCTAGTTACTCCCCAACACTAGTGACACCATAACCAGTCTGAGCTCTCGGCTAGTATCTGAGCAGCCTTCTGGATGTAATCAGGCCTGTGTTTTGTTTGTTATACAGATTTTGCCCTGTGTGTGGGAGTGTTTGTTCACTTGTGCATGGGTGTTTGTATATTGATCTCTGTATTGATCTGCTTATTTTGAGAGATAAGCTCTGGTGTGTGTGTGTTTGTGCACATGTGTGTCTGAAAGAGTGAGATGAGCGCTGAGATTAGTTTTAATAGGCAGGACTCATCCTCTCGAAAAGGTCAGGACTCAAAACACAGCGCACACTTGATGCAGTTATTCACTTTTTTCCCCATTCTATTCCATGAGTGAGAAAACATTTTTCCTCTTACATAATGTTTCTTCTCTTCCTCGTTCTGTCCAGCTCTTCCGAAACAGATTTTTTCCCCCCGTTGCTGCTCATTTAAAATGCAGATGTTAACACTAACTAGGTCACCTCATCTCATGATGTCTGTCAAACCATAATTAGAGATATTTTTAAATCTGAGGAAGTAAATTAAGCCCCTGACAGACACTACTGAATCCGTAATGGATCTCTATGGGGAAAACACTTCCCGGTTGTACAAAAAAATGTTTGATCTCTAGCACTGATGTAACCTTGTATTCAGGATTAAAGGACCAAATGTAATCATACAAAGGGATAGTTCACCCCAAAATTCATTCAGTAGGGGGAATTTTTTTTTTTTCTCTCCATAAAATGAAAGTCAGTGGAGTCCGATGTTGTTTTGAATCCCATTGACTTTCACCTGAAACATTTTTTAAAGGGGTGGATGATTATGCTTTCACTTGTGTAACTTTATTTAGTGTGTAATGTTGCTGTTTGAGCATAACCAACATCTGCAAAGTTACGACACTCAAAGTTCAATGCAAAAGGAGATATTTTCTTTTACAGAAATCGCTTTTTAAGGACTACAACAAATGGCTGGTAGGTACTACAACAAGCTTCTTCTTGGGTTGTTTACATATTTACATAAACCCTGCCCCCAAAAAACACGCAACAAAGGGGGTGAGGCCATGTTGGGCTGCTTTAGAGAAGAGGAAGAGTTGTTGTAGTGGAGTGCTGTTGCCATGCCGTCATTTAACGCCGTCTAGATGCATTATAAAAGTTGTAACTTCTTCCTGAGTCTCTCCATCAGTGTCCGACTCCAGTTTGAACAATGTAAGGCTGAACAACATTACTGACAATCGTCATTTTGGCTGCGTGAGATTGTCCAGCTTTGTTGTTGTTGAGCAACCGAAGCGCGAGCTGTTAAAGCTCTGCCCTCTTCTGGAAAGGGGGCCGGGAGCAGCAGCTCATTTGCATTTAAAGGGACACAAACAAAAACGGCGTGTTTTTGCTCACACCCAAACGGGCAAATTTGACAAGCTATAATAAATAATCTGTGGGGTATTTTGAGCTGAAACTTCACAGACACATTCTGGGGACACCAGAGACTTATATTACATCTTGTGAAAAGGGCATAATAGGTCCCCTTTAAAATATCTTAACAGAGCAAAGAAAGACAGTGCACTGTAAATTCAAATAGTATTCCTTACTATAAAAACACTAGTATGTTTACTTGATTTTAACCAAAATGTTGACTTTACTACAAATTTGTAATTGTTGCTGAAATTTTAGAACAGATAGTTCCCATAACTAATGTAATTTGAGTAAAATTACAAAAAATTTTCAAGACATGCCAAGACATCCCTCCACACAGTGCAGAATCACACGGACTGAGGATTTTTGCAGAGTGGATCTACTTCGGTGAAATAAAAGTAAAAGCTATTCTTGCTGTCTATTAATGGCTTGTTTTCTCAGAAAACCCAAGTTAAGATCAATTAGTTTGATGTTGATTTTCCTAAAAAGTTTTTTTTTTTACTTACCATGATGGTGATTCATGTTCCCTTTGGTTGGGCACTTGGAACTTTGTTAAAGATTTTATAATTCTTTCCATTTTGGTGCAACCATGCATCAACAAATCATTGTTTGTGGTTTCAAAGGAAGAGAAGTAATAAAAACATAATTATTAAGAGATGATCTGATTTCTAACTGAATGTTGTTTAGTTA
Organism: Anabarilius grahami; assembly: GCA_003731715.1. Classification (NCBI taxonomy): domain Eukaryota; kingdom Metazoa; phylum Chordata; class Actinopteri; order Cypriniformes; family Xenocyprididae; genus Anabarilius; species Anabarilius grahami. The sequence continues at coordinate 1,100,200 of RJVU01061862.1, read as the reverse complement.
GATGTTTAATTTTCGTATTCAGTAGTAATGTTTTTAAATGTTTGTGCTAACACTATGTTATCAACATCTTGTTAAACTTTTAATTGAGTATCTGTAACAGTAGCTTACAGCTGACCACTTGAGCCACACACAGATCTCAACATTCAGCATGCAAACCACAACAATGATGACAATAAAATTTTATTTAAAGTAAATGAAGTACTCTCTACAGTTCTTCTTTTAGTTAGTAGGACTCTCATGTAAGTGAACTATACTAACAAAGCTTTTGTCAGTACAACATACTATTCTTCTTTCACTTTACTTGAAGAAAATGTGGAGACCGATTGCACATAGTTTTTTAAATCAACGTAGCATAAAATGGCAGATTAAAGCCATGTTGAGAATATGTTTGAGAAAGATGTTTGCAGAACACAATATAACACTGCTAGTTAAATGGAATTTCTCGTGTAATCTTACTATTAAATCTTAAGTAAGATTAGTAAATATTCTAGAGTGTGTTAACTAGAATTGACATTAAACTAACTTGATATTTATTACTTAATTTACTTGGGAAGAGGTAGACTTCTTTACTTTTAATAGATTGTTAACTTAACTTCCGTTTTTCCTTTAAGTTTGCATTAAAAAAAGTTTGGAAACCGATTGCCTTATTTTTGCAAGTAAACTGAACTTGTTAGAATTTACAGTGTGTATATTTGGAACATTTTTAACTGAATATTGGGTTTATCATCCCAGATCTCTAGATGAACAACTCTGCCATTCCCTCAATGATGCCTCAGACTTACAGACCCTCTCAAACAATCACTAAATACTAAATAAATAAGGTTATTTTGCATTTTAAACCAATTTCATGTAAAAAAAATAATAATAATAATTACTTCTGACAGCCTGACAGTAAAAGCCCTCACACATCTGGCAATCATGTCACAGTCAATAAGTCATAAAATGCATACCTGTAAATCTTTGTTGAACTGCAACATTTTAGTCAAAGACATTCTTTGGGCAATTTAAACCACCAACCATCATATTTACATAAACTACATAACTAAACAAACTACCATTTAAAAGTTTGGGGTTAGTAAGATTATTATTATTTTTTTTGAAGAAAAACTTTATGGCAAGGATGCATTAAACTGATAAAAGTGACAGTAAAGGCATTTATATTTATATTTCAAATAAATGCTGTTCTTTTGAACTTTCTCTAATCAAAGAATCCTGAAAAATTCTCTCATGGTTTCCCCAAAACAATTAAGCAGCATAACTGTTTTCAACACTGATAATAACAAGATTTTTTCTGAAGGATCATGTGACACTGAAGACTGGAGTAATGATGCTGAAAATTCAGCTTTGCATCACAGGAATAAATTACATTTGAAAATATATTCACATAGAAAATTATTTTAAATTGTAATATTATTTCACAAAAATACAGTTTTATTTTGATCAAATAAATGCAGCCTTGGTGAGCAGAAGAGACTTCTTTCAAAAAAGAAAATCTTACTGACCCCAAACTTGCAATGTAATGTAAACATTTCAAATATAAGCACATATAAAATATAGACTGCAATCAGATTATATTTCAGGCATGTTACTCAGACAATAGCATAAGATGAGAATTGACTGTGGCCCCACATTTTTGCAAGGAAGTTCACAATAAACAAGATTCACACTGACAGTTTATGGTGGCTGAACTTGTGAACACCAAAGCAGAGAAATCCTTTCAAAATCCTGCACAATTAGCCAAGCCTGAGAAAGCCAGCCTATGTAAACAGCAAACATCACATAAGCTGACTAGTTTTTGGAGCAGATTTTCTCTCCATCTCTCTCTTTTTGCCTCTGGCTGCAGTAAATGAATCTTTAGACCTCTTTGAGAAGAAGCAGAGTGACACAGTTTGTGGGTGGTTATGTCTGTCTGTCTTTGTGACCAATTCAGGATGGCATCAAAACGCCCAGTTACATAATATATGGCAGTCAGAGTCCAAGTAAATCACAGCGAGTTTGAATAAGAATGAGAGAGAGGAGCAGAAAGCATATAAACAAAATGTGAAATAGAGCATGCACACACATACAAGTGCACACACACACACATTGTAACTTAAAGGGGTCATGACATGGATTTTTTTTTTTTTTTGTATTTTAATGTTCCTTGAGGTTCAGTTATAATGTTAATAAAGTTTTTGCACACACACAAAAAACAAAACAAAGAACAAATTTTTTATATATATATATATATATATATATGCTGAAAAATTATTATTTTCAGCCCTCATTATGCACTTCTGTCTGAAATTATCTGTTTTCAGAGGCGGCTCTTTTAAGACTTGTCAGTAAACGGCCACTTTTATGATCGGCTAACATCATTGCATAGGAAACATCATCAACGCCCACTCACTATGGCATGCAAGTAAATTGTTTTGAAAACATTATGCATATAAAAAAGTAATTTACAGACAGAGCATTATGAAATCATTTACTTATGCAGCTGCTGTCAGATCCAATACAGCTGACTGCTTCATGTGTCGTCAAAAGTTTCATTGCGAACTCTCCATTACAGTATGCCTCGTTTACAAAATAAAATGCTCCGAACAAACATTAACGGAATGATATTAAAATAAACCATCCACTTGGGATCCTTCTGAAGTCTGTACAGAGACGCAAATAAGCTGTTTAAATGGGAACATTGATTCACTCTTCCATTTGTCCTGTTGTCGACAGACTCAAGCGCGTGAAGTACATCAGAATATACTGTATACTGTATCCAGTGTAGACAGCGTTAGTGATTATAATGAGTTCTATTTGCGTTTGACACAACGCAACACTCATATCCAGTAGGCAAATGCCAGCAGTTAAGCGACCGAATGCCAGTGGGTGGGGCCAATGGTGAGATGATGTATAACTATTTATCAATGTCTAGCTCTGGAAGCAGTCATATGCAAATGTATTTGCCCATGTGACATCACAAATGACAATATCCAAATGAGCCATTTTTGGAGCTTGATTAAATAAATGCAAGTGAGGAGGATGTTTTAGAGTACGTTTACACGACAACAATGAACTAAAAACTGAAAAGTTTTTCCATTGCATTTTTTGTGTACAGATGACAAAATTGTCAAAACGATCCCCATTCACACGGATCAGCGAAAATGATTAAAACACTGTATTATGCTGCCAGGCCAGTAGTTGGCGATGTCACTTTGTAAAGAAACATTACGCACTTATAGACAGAACACGTAATACGCATGCGCATGACGTCACCGTTTTCCCAAATTCATGTTTTTGTAGTTTACACGGAGATGATAACGGTATCATTTTCAAAAACGTGCACTTTGAAACCCGTTTTCAAAAGTTTGCGTTTTCAGGCCCCCAAAAACGCGTCATGTAAATGAATGGCCAAAACACATAAAAAAGTTTTCAATTTTTAGTTGAAAACGGCGTTGTGTAAATGGCCCCTTAAACTATGAAACTTATGTTTTAATGGTACAAAGACCTCTTATATGTCAAAAGATCAAGGTAAATTTGATTCCTCATGTCATGACCTATTTAATGACATAATAACATTCACTGACACATGGACACAAACACATAGATGTGCGAGCACGTATTTGTGCATGGGAGAAATGAAATTCAGCCTCCTTTATTTCACTCCAGTAAAGAATCCTATATGCAGTTTCTCAGCTTGATCAATGCTCCGAACACACAGTGCAAAAACACACACACATAAAGATATTTTACGAGCACTAATGTTCATAAAACAGCCGGCTGAGATGAAACCAATTAGGTTGTGTTCCCACGAGAAACATTGCCAGCGAGGAGATCGCACCATACACCCAGAGAGCTGTATAAATATAAAAGCACAGAGACAAGCTCTGTTCCTGTGTCTAGATTTCTGCCAGGACAGAATAAACTGCAGCAACGCAGGAGATCTGATGTTCTGTACACAGTACTCGTATTGACATTTCTACAGGGAAAAATCGGTTTTAGTAAATCTTTCACAGCCACAGAGAGAGATCATTGCAGATTTTCCGTATCACGACAAGACATTGGGGGTCAGAACAGGTAAAAGAATGAAATCATCCTGGTTAGCACTCCCATTTAGTGCCCCCAATGTCATGCTTTCCAGACATATAACTGCTCTAAATGTTAGATAGCATGAATAAAAGGGTGCTTTAATGAATAAGGTAAAATCGACTAACCGAACCCAACCCTTCTGTGACATGAGGTTGCATTGCAGATGAATTTCAGCTGGTCTTTACAAGCAGAAATTCAATCTCTTTGCACCTCCAATTGTGAAACTGATTAAACCTTCACATTAAATCATTGGTAATTCATGAGAAAGGTCTATGAACTACATTGAATATGTTACTGCTAATGCAATATAAAGACAGTCTGAAAAGGCAATCTGATGCAGGGACAACAGGGTTTTTTGTCAGTCCACAAGGAAGGGGTCCTTGATTTAACTTTAGTTAGTTAATGTGTAATGTTGCTGTTTGAGCATAAACAACATCTGCAAAGTTACGAAGCTCAAAGTTCAATGCAAAGGGAGATGTTTTCTTTTACAGAAATCAATTTTTCTGGACTACAACAAGATTCTTCCCTGGTTGGTGACATCACAAACCCCAACATTTACATAAACCCTGCCCCCAAGAACACACAACAAAGAGGGCGAGGCCATGTTGGGCTGCTTTAGAGAAGAGGAAGAGTTGTTGTAGTAGAGTGTTGTTGACATGCCGTCATTTTACGCCGGACTGCTTCACAAACGAGGGTCAATTCAACGCTGGATTTGCACAATAGATTAACATGACGGCACATGCTAGTCGATGAGTTGAATCAACTCCACAGCAACTACATACATTTATCCACTAACCATTCAGAAACGTCCAGTTACATTCTAAAAATTGTAACTTATTCCTGAGTCTCTCCATCAGTGTCGACTCCAGTGTGAACAATGTAAGGCTGAACACCGTTACTGACAATCCTCATTTTGGCTGCGTGAGATTGTCCAGTTTTGTTGTTGTTGAGCAACCGAGGCGCGAGCTGTTAAAGCTCCGCCCTCTTCTGGAAAGGGGGATGGGAGCAGCAGCTTATTTGCATTTAAAGGGACACACACAAAAACAGCATGTTTTTGCTCACACCCAAATAGGGGCAAATTTGACAAGCTATAATAAATGATCTGTGGGGTATTTTGAGCTGAAACTTCACAGACACATTCTGGGGACACCAGAGACTTACATTACATCTTGTAAAAGGGGCATTATAGGTCCCTTTAAAAGATACCAGAGTGATATTATAAAGCATATCTGCGGAAGAACTAATCACTGTATTGGTGTTTTTAACATAAAATCTTTAAAAGGAGCACTTCATAGCATGCAAACTAGAGCAGAACCATTTGTGGTGACTAACAAAATAATCTAGATATTGTCAGACATTGAGAGATTTCAATGTGCATCACAGGAGATCATACAGAAGCACCAAATATTCTACAGTTAACAAGGATGTTATTTTTCATGTGACATGTTCTCAACATCGACATCTGATTCCTCACCTTAAATTTATGCGTGCATTCATCACTGGGTATCAATGACATGTTAATTTTCTCATTGCACAACCAATATCAATAGATGATCAGTGAGCAAGCAGGCGTGTTGCTCAGCAACAAAACCTGAAATAAATGTATCATTCAAATGAATTAATTAGCTGCCAAATGTCTAAATGGTGACGTCACTCGATGTTTTGGCAAGAGGTCAACAAACCGCCTCAGGCAAATAAAGTGGCTTGTCTAATTATACTCATTGTATGAACTTGAAATCAGCGGTTTTCACTGTTGATGATAATATACGGTAGGAAGTAAAACTTCCTTTTCACAGGGAGGTGATAATATTGTAAAATGCAGCTACAGAAATCATCCATTGAAGATTAATGGCAAAATTATTCTCTTTGCACTATTTGCGTAAACAAAATACAAAAATTTACATGTAAATTTGTTTTCTCATGCCATAAATAGATCAATACACATTTTACGCTCTGCGAATCTCTTTGTTGGTGACAAAAACATGAGTTGATTTAGACATTAGAAAAGCACCTGCTGTTGTTGTTAAGCAGCGATTGTCTTAAAAAGCACTGACACAAATTTCAAAACCAAACTGAATCATTAATGCTTATACTGAAATCATAAGATGCAGCCTTTGTTTTATTATAATGAACACTGTGCTCCTGATATGAATCATTTTAATATTTAATCATTTTTTTAAACACCTCAATATATTATCTACACGGTTGTTAGTCTGAATGTCTTATACAGGCTGAACACATTACTCGTGGTTTCTGCTGTGGAAAAAAAGGCATATAAATTTGCTATAATGGCTTCCACACACCAATCAATAATGCATAGGACTGGAATAATGCTGCTATTGATAATATGAATCTTCCAAACTTAACTGACCACAACTTACTCCTGTCTCCCCACACATAGAGAGGCCTCAAAGTTATTTGGACATTTAAAATGTCTGAATGTCATTTAAAAGATGATAAAATATCAATTCAAGTGGCATCTTGACAAATGTTACAGCATCCTTTCTCTTTAATTTTCTTCTTTTTTGCTCAGTGACTTCTAACTTTAGTGTTTGGAACAGTATATCTGATGTTTTATTATTTAAAAACTAAGACTTTGGGGTGTTTGGGGTTGGTACAATTTTTCTTTTTCTTTTTTTTTTTTTTGCTCACCAAGGCTGCATTTATTTGATTTATTCCTGTGATGCAAAGCTGAATTTTCAGCATCATTACTCCAGTCTTCAGTGAAACATGATCCTTCAGAAATCATTCTAATATGCTGATCTGCTGCTCAAGAAACATTTCTGATTATTATCAATGTTGAAAACAGTCATGCTGCTTAATATTTTTGTGGAAAATGGGGGGGGGGGGGGGATTTATAAAAAAAAACACTTTTTTTTAAAAAAAAAATTTNGACATCCTTGCTAACTATTAATAATAATAAATATCTTACTCTCATAAACACACCAAAACCACAAAGGACATCTTAGCAACCGCAGCAATGCCCTGCCAACGACCTGACTTTCTTCACAAAACATACTTCGTTTGAAATACGTATGCTTGTATGAATGTATCCTTCATTTTAAATGCCATTTAAAGAAAAAAATATCACCAGTGTAGTCAGACTGTTTTGACGCCGCGCAAGGTTCTACCAATTAGCGCAGTCCCGCTCTTCCTCCTCTCGCGCATCCCCCTTGAATTTCCCACGCGCGCCGCATGTCACATCCGGTTTCAGCACCTCGGACAGCTCGCGCTCGCACTCCCCAATCTTTCTGCCTCACGCAACGAGATACACACAAAGTTTTGGGCTAACCAGACCACCCTGCGTGACGCTAAATCTCCAGAGCCGCTAATCTAACAGGGACAGGAGTCGACGGGAGGCAGAAAGACACACGGGAGAAAACGGGAGACGCGAGACGACGCTCCGCGCGCGAGATGCCCAGAGACGGCTGCGCGAGACCGAGTTCTGTTTCTCTGTCATTCTGTTGCTGAGAAGAGAGAGAAAGAGAGAGAAGCGAGAGACCGGGGACAGAGGAGCGAGGAGAGAGCATCAACGAGCGGGTCTAAACGAGGCACCGGACCGGATCTGCATGCGAGAGCGAGTCAGAGCGAGCGGAGGCGCGAGATGCAGCGCGTGAACAAGCTCTTGAGTCTCATCGTGCTGGTGCTGATGGGCACGGAACTCACGCAAGTAGGTCTATCGCCATCTTTACCTCCCACACACACACACACACACACACACACATCGAACACAGATCAGGCTGCGGTGAATTAGCCAGATTACTGGGAAAAAGAGATGAATGGACGGGATTACAAGCAGAGAGATATGAAGAGTCCACGGTTATACTTATTACAGCTCACAGCAAACATAAGAAACAATCTGCACGCGACCAAGTTGCAAAAAAAGCGCACGATTTACATATATGTGCCTCATGAAAGGAAACATTCATTATCACCTACATTAGGATTCCTGTTACTGTATATTTAATCCTCATGTATACTGTTGAGTCTGACTTTGTATTCTTTGTTTTGGGACACACATACAGCACTGTATGTGTACAAATAACAATAATGAAAGCTTTTTATGTTCTTCTAATATCCAGCAGATATCAAAAATTAAAAATGCACTTTTCAGAAATGTGACCAAAATGACATCTAGTAGTCACGTTGCTTCTGTTTGGTGTCAGTTCGACCATGGGGAATACACTTTGCAGAAAAACACAAAATAAATCTAAAGATATGTATCTCTAGAGAGGATCTTATTTATACATGGGGTCTCTGAGACCCTAAAGGATGTTTTAAGTGTGTTATCACAAGTTAACACATATAACTCGTTCAAGCCATAAAGTATAAACCTGATATAAGTACACTCAAAAAAATGCTGGGTTGTTTTAACCCAAATTTGGGTTAAGTATGGACAAACCCAGTTGTTGGGTTATAAATTTCATTCAAAAATTTAATTTGAGCATTTTTTAGAGTGTATGTTTTTGAGCTATACTGTAAGGAATTATTCATAAAAAAATTTATTTTGTCAAATCAACTTAGATAATTAATGTAGTTCACATAACATAACATTTGAGTTTCTGGTTATTAAACAATCGCCTTCATTGTTTTAACTCAATTTTTTAAATTTAATTGAACTCAAAATTTTAAGGCAACCAGGTAACATACTTTTTAATTTAAGTTAAACCAACAAGCAACTTTTTTTTTTTTTTTACAGTGTATTAAAGGCCTTGGGACACCACAAACAAAACTTGAGAAGTGCTATGTAATATTAATGCACTTCATGTAATTATTTTGTGGAGTGTAATTGCACATTGTTAGTGTTAACACCAAAACAATTATATGAAAGAGTTTAGGAATGATTTGAAAAAGTGTACATAGGGCATAATTATGATTATCTCACAAAAAGAGGGGGAATGGATATATACATTTTTCAAATTGGGGCAAATATGTCACCACTTGTCAATGGTTTCTATATAACTTAGGATAGATGCTATATTTAATTTTACATGAATGAAAAGATGTAATAGTAGATTAATTGGTTAAATTGTACCTCTTCCTTGATTTTAATTGTTCACTGAAATAAAACACACATGTGTTGTGAAAATGAAACATGCCTAATCTATTGTAAGTGTCCCTCATTTTCATTTAAGTCAAATTAAATATGGCATCTTCCCTGGTGTACGTCCCTGTTAAAATGGACACTAATATGGCAAAATCCTACAAAAAGAAACTGGAGCTTTGCTCTAGAGAATTCGAGAGCATTTGGCCGCTCTTACTAACATTCCCCAGTGCGCAGTGTTCTTGGCTTCTACATATGCAAACAGTGCTCTTCACGCTTCAGTTATTACTTTAACCAGCGTCTCACTGTAGCATGTATTTTCATATTGATCAGAAAGGATGAGCATGTGAACCGTACAGCCAGTGTAAATGTTGCATTAGGCTCGCAGCGGGGCAGCATGCTTACTCGGCATGTGCGCGCAAGTAAATCTCAAACTGACTCTGCCAAACCCATCAATTACTGCCGCGTGGCTCGGTCATCTTCTCATCTCAGAGATTTACGGCCCATTGAAACTGTGACAATTTGGCATTTTCCTCAGCTTTACCTGGGTTTAGAGAAGAAGACCTTATACACAAGAACATATACGGTACACATACACATGAGTGTTTTTAAGAACAATACAGTGAATGTAACTCTATTCGAGTCTTGAAAGACACATCATATAAAATAATTTCGGTCACACTTTAGTTTAGAGTCCAATTGTGACCCTGTAACAAAATAAGAGTCATAATTTTTTGAAATTGAGATTCAGACATCATCTGAAAGATGAATAATTAAGCTTTCCATTGATGTATGGTTAGTTAGGATAGGACAATATTTGGTTTTGTGGTCCAGGGTCACAATTCTCACTATTAACTATGACTTTTGCCACAATAAACTCCTAATTACTGCTTATTAATAGTAAGGTAATTGTTAAGGATTAAGGGATGTAGAATAAGGTCATGCTGAATAAAGCATTAATATGGGCTTTATAAGTACTAATAAACAGCCAGTATCCTAGTAATATGTATGCTAATGAGCAGCTAGTTAATAGTAAGAACTGGACCCTAAACTAAATTATAACCATAATTTCATATTCAAAACTATTTCCCTTAGCTACACAAGGAAACATAGTGTTTCTTCATTCTGGGATTTAATTTGGCTCTGCTGTCAGTGTTAAATTAAACACATGAAGTACCTTAGGAGCACAGGTGTGAGCAAATGCATGCCGGGACTTATGCTTGTCTTATAAATGCAGTGATCTAGTTTCAAACTCTCAGGAAATTGTCATGGTTTAATAATTGTGCTGTGGAAATTGAACTGGCTTTCAGTTTGTTTATGAGTGTTTGTATGTGTATGGGAGTTATTTTTTGTACCGGCCTACACACTTATTAATGGACATAACCCTAACACTTTTAAAAAATAAAGGCTCCAATTAGAAGGAAAAAGAGAGTCTAATGTCAAAGGAGAATCTGTGTGGGTTCCTCAAAGAGCTTTTTATCCTCTTATCTCTTTAGAAAACCTTCTGTGTAGTGGTGCTTTAATGGACCACGCATTAATACGATTATACTGAATATAGTGACTTCAAGATCTTTTTTGATTTTAAAGAACCATAATAAGAACTCAAAAAACCCATAGAGAGAAAAGTTGAACACCGGAAGAACCTTTATTTTTAAGAGCATAAAGAACACATTCTAACCATTAGAACTGATTGCAGAACACCATCTTCAAAACAGATCTTTAACACCACTTGCAGAACACACATCTAAACACCCACAAACACGTGCACCATTCATAAAACACGACTCACTGAAATAACTTTTCCTTAAATGTAAATACCTCTTATAAAATGCCTCTAAACATGCAGCAATACTTAAACACTAACAGCTGCTGAACCTAAACACCACTCAAGTACACCTACTAAACACCACCCACCCAAAATCCCACTGCACATCACCCACAAAACATCTACTTAATGGAAACACAATGCTGAACACCTACTAAACACCACTCACTGAACACCACTAATAATAAAAAAAGCCCATTACACCACCCACAGAACAGCTGAAGGATCTCATAGTATACTACAGATTTCCCAGCACTACCAGTTCACCCACTTAACTAGTTCTCAAACTGAAACAGTTTGACAGAATGTGGTCTAAAGTGATCTCATTTTAAACGACAGTAACCTAATTTAGGTCAGAAAGCAAGTTGGAACATCATATTTCCCTCTGTCCAAGTAATGCGCCAACCATCGATTGGATTCAAATTGATCCAACCAGCAGTTTTTCTAGAGGGCCTAATATATCTAAAAACATACTGTATAAAAGCATTGAGTAGGTAATATTACCCTCATTGTGTGATCACCACTGATTGGAGGATGGTGAGTTTGTTTGACAGGAATTTTCAGGCAAATGCAGGAAGAAGCATCAAGCTTTAAAGTCCTAGGAAACATACGACAAAAGAATTGTGCTTATTTCTAATAAACTAGTAGCTCTTTATTTATGTGTTAGATATGTTCCGACCAAAATGTCCTGTTTTCAAACGGAAATACATCAACACAGGAAAAGCAAACTACACTTGTCATAGTGATTTTGCAGAGTCTCTAGTAAACCAGACAAGACTGCAACTAAACTTGACAGCCAGTGATCCTCAAATTTTTTTGTTGTACAGAAAATGTTCTTGTGACATGATGAGATGGTGATAGAACCTTTTAAAGTAACTGATGTGCAACGACTGACTGATTTATGCCAACTTTCTTTTAGCCTACAATATACAATAACTGTAGGTTACTTATGATTAAATAATCATAAGTAACCTTTAATTTAAATTGATATATTTATATCTTATATAATTTTTGTTATATATTGTGTATGTCAGATTTCTTATATATAAAGATTTTTTTTCTTGCATTAACCACTTAGCTCATAACTCTGACACGGCACGTGTTCCCTGAGTTTCAGTGGGCCTGATGCTTCTGATCCCAGTGGCGCTTATGCTGTCTTTTCAATTTGTGTTAATGTCCTAATCGTATTTCAGTATGTAGCCCAAGTTCAAATGTAGAATCCATTCAAACTTCCATTAACGAGAGAGAGAGAGAGAGAGAAAAATAGATAATGTATCCACATTCTAAATGCTTAGTTCCCCCAGCTATAGAATGGATGAGATTAGTTCTTGATTACCATGGTACAGATATGTGTCTTCTATGGTCTTATCACCTTCATGGAGATAAAGGTCATCATTATGGTCTCACTGAAGAGAATCATCTAGCCTGTGGAGAAGAAGAATTATCATATTAGTAATGGTTCTGCCTTTAATCGATTGTGTCTGGTTTTGAGTATGAAAGGGAGATAAAAGGAAAGTGTGTGTGCGTTTAAAAGGAAACACAAGCTGTTGTTTATATGATGGCATTTCTCCACCCCTGACACTCATTGTTTCTCTCTAACAATCCATAAATCACAAACGCGCGCACACACACACTCTTCTTGAAATCTCCAATCGATCACTAGACTGACAATCAATCATCAGCACTCTCTCAATCTTTATACTTGTGTTGTCCATTATGTAATTCTGTAGCATCTGAACTGTGAAAGGGCAAGTGTGTGTTCATTGTTTTAGAAAAAGAGATGCATAAGGACCGGTTCACACAGAACATGTTTTTCTATTCCACTGCGCTACTTTTTTATATATATAAAGATGTGTTTACTGCACTTTGAGTATCCCTTTTTTGCTGTGGACATGAATGATTTGGAGAGGTGTGCTTTAGCAATCAGAAATATGATTTTTGCTATGAATGAGTTTGTAGAGAGTCTTGTAGACACTTGGATAGGCTGTTTACTAAGAAACCACTTCGCAACCACCTAGAATACTATAGTGAGTCAGAAAATCTTAGCAACCACATAAAAATACATCAGCAAACAGCCAAAACAACCAAGCATCTGAAAAGTAATACACTAACAACCATTCAAAACACCATAGAAACGCACTTAAAATCACTAAGTACACTTTAGCAGCATAGCAATAACTTCTATGTTGTTTTGGCAGCCATCCAAAACAACATAGCAATCAAATACCAACACACTATACACTAACATCCATTCAGAACACCCTGCGGTATTACATATAATTTGCAGGCATCAGGGATATTGAAATTGCTTTTGAATGCATGCTCGCGTTTTACTTTCGCTTTCTAATTCACGAGCACGCGTACTCTGTGTATAGGGAGCGACGGTACTAACCACACATTTTACAAGATAAGATAGGGTAGAGTGGGGTAAAATGCCCCCTACTATTTTTCCCAAAATAACCACTAGATAAAGTCAAAATACGCTTTTGTTGTTGCTATGGATTAGGTTGATGAGAGTGATGAGCGAGTATTCACGGTGAAGCTTACGCTGGCGACGTACCTGAGAGAAAACGGATTTTATGTTAAGTGATATCATTTTTAAAAGTAAGAAAAATGGTGTTTTAAAGCTTGTTGTTTGGCAGAACAGTAGTTATATATGATGTGATCATAGTAAGGCATGTAGTTAGGGAGAACATGTAATTTTAAGAAAATATAATTATATTTAATGGGTTAAAACGCCCCATCATAATTACTGTAGTTAATGAACATCACATCCTTTGTTTTTCCATCAAATATAATTTAACTAGGTGGTTAAATAAAAATATTTGGACTTTATATTTACAAAATTACCTAGTTAGCTAGCCAGTTAGCATCAGCTAACAATATTTTTCAAATAGGCTGGTTTTCAGCATGGCTCATTAATAAATATTCTTATTTATCTACTGTTGTTTTAGCTTGTCTTTTAAAATGTAAGCTAAAACTGCTTATACTCTGATTTTGGTGTAAATGTATAAAACAAACTGCTTTGTCATAGTGGGGGCAAAACGCCCCCCAAGGTACAAATGTAATTTCCGTAAAAAATCCAATAACATGAATACTTGGTTTATAATTTATGTCATTGTCACTGAAAACTAGGATATCTATTCTAGACACATTTAACATTTGCTTCACAGAAAAAGTTACATAGTCCTTAAGGGGGCGTTTTCCCTCACTCTACCCTATTTGTCAGTGATCTGTTGCGCACCAAATCCTCCACCATCGTCCTGTCAGTCACCTCTCTTACTCTCATCACGTGATCGTCTCCCGCTGCACGTGCTGTACGGAGCAGAGCAGATGCTTTCAGTTTATAATTGCAGCGTCCATTGTCCAACTGAAGTAAATGTTTTTTACTTCTAAAAAAAAGCAAAACGACAGTGGGGGGCGGTGCTGCAGTGGGCAAGTAATGTAATCGGGCATTGCAACACCCTGGCAACCACCCAAAACACCCTTGAATCTTGCCTGTGAATTTTGCAAAGTCAAACACCACTCATTTTTTCTTAAGAAAATCTACCATCTGTTCACACAAAGCACCAAGATATATATTTCTTTCTAAATCACAAAATAAATCCCTATGTTTTGAAGCAGTAATATTTCAGCTGCAGACGTATATTCTATAAACTACTACTGAAAACAGCAGGAAGAACAGACTGCTTGGAGAACGCAGTGGAAACGCAGGGGAAGGGGAGAGTAAATGTTCAAACAGCAGGGCTCCATTCCAAACACCTCTGCAGTACCACAGGCACCAGGGCCCAGAGTCAGGCCGAGCATTTGAAGTTTCTGCAGAAGAAAACTTCTGAAAATACGGACTTCTCCTCCTCCTCCTCCTCCTCCTCCTCCTCCTCTCTACACACTGCAGAACCGTTAGGGAGGTATCCAGCACTCTTGTAGAGACCGATTGATAAATCACTTATATCATGTTGGACTATTTTTTTTTTACACGCAGCCTGAAGCTGAAGGCTTTACTGTAGACCATTATAGATGAGTTACTGCTGCCACCGTCTCCTTCTGTCCAACAGCTCAGATGGCTTCTGCTGGTACACTCTGAACCAACCACCATCTAGCGCTCCTGATCTACAGTACAGGATATTATCGTTTTGCTGGGGGCTGCAGAAATCGCACAGCCTACACATGAATTATTAAAGATGATAAAAAGAACAGTGTTAAAGGGAATCCCAATTTGAGACTACGGTTTTGCTTCTCTCTCATTGATGAAAGTAAAATTGATTGCTGTTGCCTTAGAGAACGGAGCTATAAAACATTCATATTGGACGTTTACTGCAGATCTTGTTTCGGAATTAATAGCAATATGTACCTGACCCAAACAGATGAGTGCTTTTGTAAAACTAATTCATGTGTTTGTACAGAACATACAGATTAAGGAAGTTTAAGATTAAAGAAAGCGGTTCACCCACAGATAAAAAAAATGATGTACTCACCTTCATGTCGTTCCAAATCCTTATGAATAACTTCTTTTGTTGAATAAGAAAGCAGATGTTTGGCAGAACGTTTACGCTGCTCATTTCCAATGAAACTGAATGTCAACGGATGCTGTGAAGTTTCAAATATGACAAAACATAACAACATGAGGGTGAGTAAATAATGATTTTGGATGAACTATCCCTTTAAAGGGGTGGTTGATTATGATTTCACTTTTTTAACTTTAGTTAGTGTGTAATGTTGCTGTTTGAGCATAAACAACATCTGCAAAGTTACGCACTCAAAGTTCAATGCAAAGAAAGTTTTTTTTTTTTAAAGAATTCCTTGTTTAAGGACTACAACAAATGGCTGGTAGGGACTACAACGAGCTTCTTCCTAGGTTGGTGACATCACTAACCCTAAAATTTACATAAACCCTGCCCCCGAGGACACACAACAAAGGGGGTGAGGCCATGTTGGGCTGCTTTAGAGAAGAGGAAGAGTTGTTGTAGTAGAGTGTTGTTACCATGCCGTCATTTTACGCCGGACTGCTTCACAAACGAGGGTCAATTCAACGCTGGATTGGCAGAAAAAGATTAACATGACGGCACATGCTAGTCGATGAGTTGAATCAACTCCACAGCAACTACATAAATTTATCCACTAACCATTCAGAAACGTCCAGTTTCATTCTAAAAGTTGTAACTTCTTCCTGAGTCTCTCCATCAGTGTCCGACTCCGGTTTGATTAATGTAAGGCTGAACACCGTTACTGACAATCCTCATTTTGGCTGCGTGAGATTCTCCAGCTTTGTTGTTGTTGTGCAACCGAAGCGCGAGCTGTTAAAGCTCCGCCCTCTTCTGGAAAGGGGGCCGGGAGAAGCAGCTCATTTGCATTTAAAGGGACACACAAAAAAAACTGCGTTTTTGCTCACACCCAAATAGGGGCAAATTTGACAAGCTATAATAAATGATCTGTGGGGTATTTTGAGCTGAAACTCCACAGACACATTCTGGGGACACCTGAGACTTGTAAAAGGGGCATTATAAGTCCCCTTTAAGGTTTAGCTTAAACCTCATTGGTCAGGGTTAAATGTTAAAACTATCATGTTGATCAATTCACTGCTTAATACTACAAGCACAATTAATTTGATGTCTTAACTTCATAAAACCACTCATATTTCTATATAAAAAACATGTGTTGTCTTTTATATTCTAGATTTAATGTGCATAGAGAAATTGCCAATAAACCCAATTAAATTCCTGATGTTAAATAAATGAATCAACATAGACATCTGGCATTACGTTTGATTGTTTGATTCATTAGCCAAAAAATTGCTTTATGAAAAGTATTTATTTAGCACAGTTTTGTAATTAAAAAACTGTCAGCTTTTATCAAGAGCCAGAAAGAAATCTAGGTTTGAAATAAGTATTTAATTAACACAGACAGGTTCACAAAGTTTACAGAGAACTAATGAGACCAAATGTTACATCAAATATGAAAAACAACCTCCCAAAGGCACTAATTTGTAGATAAGTGTAGATAAGTCCAAGGCCGTGACACAAGGCCAGTTAAACATTGAGAGCTTTCAGTCTATGTGCGGTGGATATGTTGCTCATTAATGTGAAATAAAAAACAAGCCAATGTGATTCAAGTTGCATTGTTCATTGGCACACACACACAGAGATCCCAAGGCCAAACAAATTCAAGCCCAGAGTTATTTGTGCTGAAGTGACCTTCTGTTTCTATGGCTCTATTATTCATTCACTCCATCTCTTTTATGTCTCTCTCCATCTCCTCTCACACAAAATGCAACCAGTGTGGTAACCACGTTATCTATAAGGATGTCATGTCCAGAAGATATTTAACTGTCATCAATTACTAACCTTTGTGTTGCTCCAAACCTCTGGTTTCTTTCATGGAGCACCAAAGGAGATGTTTAGCAGAATAGCTGAGCTGCTCACTTCCGTACAATTAAAGCAGATGGGGACTTGGACTGTTGAGCGCTGAAAAAAAGAGAGAGAAAAAACATCATAAAACATTATAAAAGTAGTCCATTCAACTATTCAGCCTGAAATTTCAAACTTGCCTGACAATGGGCACCATTCAATTTCATTGTATGGAAAAGGACAACTTGGACATTCTGTTAAAAATAACTCCTTTTGTGTTATACGGGAAACCGGAAATCATACAGGTGAATAAATAAATGGCAGAACTAGTCCTTTAAGGCCAGTACAGAAAGATCAGATCATTGTTGATCCACAAAAAAAACAAAAATGTGTGGGTGTGTGTGGGTGTGTGTGTGTGTGTGTGTGTGTGTGTGTGTGTAATAGACAGTGACAGGCCCGGAAAGAATATCTGCCCTAGATTCAATGTTTTAGATGTTTTCTGTGTGATGTTTTATTAAAGTGAGGTTGGATATGCTGACAGAGACACAACTGGATGCCTGACACTCCCTGAATCTCTCTCTCTCTCTCAAAGGTCAGTCTGTGGAAAGTGCAGTACCTTTGACATATTCATGTTTTTATCCAAAAAAAAGCTGTTTATTTTAGACCAAAAATCTGGTTTATTTATTAAACAACTGAGAATGTATATTAAAAAAAAAAAAAAAAAAAAAAAGATATGAATACATTTTATAACTGTGAACACAATAAAAAATATCCTGAACTGTATTCTCAGGACAATGGTATTTTTTTTAAATAAATGATACGTTGTCACGTGGTGACAACTTACCCCTTATAGTTTTACTAAATGCCTGCCTGCACGGGGAATAAAGTTCAACATTAACCTGAACCTTGAAAACAGTGAAAAATATTCAAAAGCTTTTATGCAGCCTAACTTACTTACATACACCCACAAACACACAAAAACTTTTTTTAAAGAAAGAAGTTATAAGAAATAAATAAAACTACCCTGAGAAATATTCACTGGAGTAAGAAGTGTGACAGACAGTCCCGGTCTCCCCAGCTTGTTTATATAATTTGGTTATTTAAGGTATCAGGATTCGTGCACATCTAACTATGACGCGTTTTGCACCTCTTACTGTGTCAAGACTACTCACTGGCATGTCTAGGTCTGTGAATAATAGGTGTTAACCAAGTGATGCATGAGACTGCACACTACTCGTTCTGTCATGCTGCCAGATTTTAGTCGGTGTATTTGCACCACAGTACCGCCGATCACGACACGGGGGCGCTAGAGTCATTCTAATGCAAACTGAGTAAACGCACTTAGGGCACTGAATGTGTGGGGATTCGTTTTCGGGATTCTCTGTCTTTTTATAGTCTATATTTCAGTTTTCACCAACAATCCATCTACGCATGTGCATGTCAGATATTTACATATGTTTAAGGGTGCAATAAAGATATTCCAACCACACATGCCCCCCATGTTTCCCTTTATTTTCCAGTCGTTTAATATATACCTCTGATGTCTCGTGACACATCTTGTGAGTTCTTTGCTATATTTCTGAAAAACACTGATGTGAGGGATTTATGCAGGGTGCTTTTTAAAAGAACCCTTCAGCTGTCTGTTTAATTTCAAATTCTTTTCAGTAGCCACAAGTGACATTACAAG
The DNA here is from genome assembly GCA_003731715.1 of Anabarilius grahami. Classification (NCBI taxonomy): domain Eukaryota; kingdom Metazoa; phylum Chordata; class Actinopteri; order Cypriniformes; family Xenocyprididae; genus Anabarilius; species Anabarilius grahami. The sequence continues at coordinate 1,081,235 of RJVU01061862.1, read as the reverse complement.
TTTTGTTTAAAACAATAGTTTAATCGTGCGAGAAGGACCTTGTGCCGCGAAAACTTGGCTACTGACAGGAAATTTGACGCCTCCTTTAAGTCTGTATAATTTGCACACTGGTGGTAGTGACAGTTAATATGGGAATAGTAAGAGGGAAAGCGCGGAAGAAATGTGATCATTACTCACTCACGTTGACTTGGAATGGGGCGTGACATTGGTATGCGCCTTCCTGGCGCGTGGCTATGACAATATCGGGCCATTAACTCGATCCGTTGTCAAGTGCAAATCCCTGGTGGCGAGTCTCGTGCCCACAGGAGCGCTTCGCGCTCTCCTTATATAGGAGCGCGTGGCGCCGCCTCCTTTCTCATCCACGGAGAGCAGTCGGCGTGTGCAGTTGTAATCCATCCAGAGTAATTCACTTGCGTTTGGAAGGCGGACCAATAAGGGCGTGAACGCACACAAAAGAGGCTTGGATAACAGAAAAGGCACCAGACGGGACCAGCGCGGAGACGAGGGTCACCACTGCTCGGTTTTCATCACTTTAACCACAGCGGATTCAACCAACAGCATACATCAAGATGAGCACCCTGAGACCGTCCGAACCGGGACCGTTAGAGGAGATGATGCGGATGATGGTGATGCACGAGGCGCTCACAGGCAGCGATGCTCGCCGTTACGGTTCCCCGGAGGCTTGTGTAGAATGAGAGTTTGGGTCAGTGCGCAGAGATGTCCGTGCCTTTGCTAAAGATCGGTGTGGTGCTCAGCACCATGGCCATGATCACCAACTGGATGTCCCAGACTCTGCCATCACTGGTGGGGCTCAACACCACCAAACTGACCGCGGCGCAGGGCGGCTATCCGGACCGGAGTATAGGAGTAAGTGTCGGGTTATTTTCCCATAAAATTCAATTGAAAAGTTCAGATATTAAGCATTTAACATGAAAAAAAAAAAATCAATTCGCGCATAAAGCAGCGCGATGCGTTTTTGTAAGGGGCGTTCACACGGGGGCGTTATTCTTTTGCATTATGTAGCCTACTATACTTTTATTTTAATTTTCGAATGCTGGAACGCGTCTCGCCTCCTTGCGCGTTCTTTCTCGTTTTCAGAAAGTGGCGTTCAGAGACATGCTGCTTGTGATGTCGTGGAATTTCGAACGCTTAGCTCATTAATATTACAATTTGTAATGTTTTCGCTTTGAATATGAGCGTTCTAATTTGCCTTAATAAAACTTTTTTATTTTAATGAACCAGAACTGCTGCTATAGGCTGTCAGTGAATATCAGGAGCGATTTCACTAGAATGAGATATTCAGTGAGTTTAAACCGTATCTTAAAACCTATTTAAAAGTCAAACTTGACACAGCGTCTTATGTCTCGAGCGAACGTGTCTTGTGTGAGCACATTCTTGAGTTCCAAAACAGAACAACAGAATGAAACAAAGTAGCAACATTTAAAAGCAGATGTAACGCAATTGTGTAGTTCTTCCACAGTTCTCTCATTTTCACTTTCACAGTTGTAATTGGACAATAACTTGTAATATTAACAAATATAACATGAAAAGACTGCAAAGCAGCTGGAATCAAAGTCTTTGCAGTGTGGTAACATTCCATAAGTACACCATTGGTTTGGAGATTTAGGGCTCTCTGGACCTGCACCAGCGGATGTTCGTCAATCCTCCATCTGTTCATCACTCTCACCAACTCCAGACCGACTGTGATTGGATGTAACTCAACAGCAGTTCTGTGTGTGTGAATGAGACTGATGTTTGTCTTACTGGTAGTAGATGCAATGCTGCTGCATTCTGATTGGTGGGTGGGGATATGGGCGTGGTCTAAACAGATGGGGTTTTATGTAATCTTGTGTCAAGTGTTTTTTGTAATGCCAATGAGTATGGGATTATAAATGAGACTATGAACTTTAGATGTTGTAATACTTGGTAAGATAACCCTTCTCGTTCTCTCTGCTCTCTCACAGGTTTTACCCGCTAACCCAGAGGAGTCCTGGCAGGTGTACAGCTCGGCTCAGGACAGCGAGGGCAGGTGTGTGTGTACGGTCGTCGCACCTCAGCAGACCATGTGCTCGAGAGACGCCCGCACCAAACAACTCCGCCAGCTACTGGAGAAGGTGACCTCCCGACCCATAATGCTCTACTGGTTTACCCTTGGGCATCACATTACCTTAAACACAAAGTTGCCACAGACACCGAATCTATGACAACCAGAGTTTTCCTCCAGAGATCAAAGTGACCTAGAGGCATGAGTCTAATCTCGCAGACAACAGTATCATTCACAAACACACAGAGTTAATGAGTTCCACTGGAACACGACTGGCGCAGAGAGGCAAACAGTCTTTCCTCAGAAAGACAATGATGCAACTCCTCGGACACATCAAATCATTAGCAGACTTGGAATAGATACAGAACTCGCTAGTTTTCTGAAGGTCACGAGATTCATTATTTATAGATGATTTTAGAGTAGTTATTTTTAGACATTTCTTATATATATAGCAGTAACATTAATAACAATAGTTTTACAAAATTGAATTTGTTATTTTTGATGACAAATTACAAATTGTTGAAAAGAATATTCTATTAAAACTACATATATATACCCAACTTTTTGAAAAAATTGTTAAAATATATTAAATATATACAATATAAAGCAGTATATATATATATATGTAGCAATACCAATAATGAATATGTATTAAATGAATATATATTTTGTAAAATATATTAAATATATA
>RJVU01061862.1:1035608-1066213 GCA_003731715.1 Anabarilius grahami | reverse complement strand
TTCAAGAAATAAAACTGTGAGGTGAAAGAGAGGTAGAAAAACACAAGCGAATTTTTTCTCGCTCTTTGTTGTGAAAGATCATAATGAAGCTCAGTGTGACTCAATTAAAGTATTTAACCAGAACCTTCATTCCAAGATATAAGATTACCACAGTAATTATGACTGAATCAGACTCATCATAACATCACAGCATTAAATCACCAAACTCATTAAATTTGTGTGTGACGGTAAGAAAGTGTGTGTGAGCGTGAGTATATGTGTGTGTAATTAAACGTGTGCTGTGTGTCCTGCAGCTTGTGGTAAGCTGACCGGCATTAGTGATGCAATCACTATTAAAACATCCGGGTCTCGGTTCGGATCCTGGATGACGGACCCCCTCGCTCCTGAAGGAGACACTAGGGTGAGTATAAATGCATATACATATATGAATTTATACAAATATGTGTATATATGGTCAGTTAGATTTTTCTCAGCGAGGCTGCATTTATTTGATCAAAAAATACAGTAAAAACAGAAATATTGCTACATATTATTACAATTTAAAACAAATCTTTTCTATTTGAATGTATTTTAAAATGTAATTTATTCCTGTGATGCAAAGCTGAATTTTCAGCATCATTACTCCACTCTTCAGTCTCACATGATCCTTCAGAAATCAATCTAATATTTGCTGCTCAGGAAACATTTGTTATTATTATCAGTATTGAAAACAGTTGTGCTGCTTAATATCTTTGTGGAAACAGTGATACTTTTTTCAGGATTCTTTGCTGAATATAGAAACCTTCTGTAACATTATAAATGTCTTTACTGTCAATTTTGATCAATTTAATGCATCCTTGCTGAATATAGTATTTATATATGTATATTATCTTATGTGAAATTTTGAACACTGTTGAACACTCACTGAACTGATTTCATTTGGTAATGAATATAAGTGTAACTTCCTTGTGTAGGACAAACAGGATTCATTTCTGAGATTCATTAACATGCAGATAGTGGAGGATAGATGCTTAATTTATGCCTACAGTAAAAACCCATGAGCACATAGCTGCCGGCAACTGCTTTATAACCATGTTGCTTTAGACCAATAAAGAAAAAATAAAACAGAAAAACAAACCTCAAGGCCGTGCCGTCATACACAAATATACACGCTTGAGGAAAAATTCACATCCTATACTGTCATTTGCACAGAGTGAAGTTAAACAGCACAAGGAAATTCTTCCTATTTCATTCATCTAAATATTTAGTCCATCATCAGGATCAGTAAATATCTCATGACCACTGTGCAGTAGATGAATCAGTTCATTCAGACTCAGCTTCAATGAACCAATTATATTTAATTCAGTGCTTCATTTGAATTAAGACTCATAGATATTCCCAGGATTCAAAGCACTTCCTTTTACTGTAGATATGAGCGATATCACACGAGTAGCCATGTGATATGGCTGTATATCACAACATGTCCTCCAACCAATGCGCCCATACAACACGTCACTTCCCTGAAATACGACCCATGGGAGCGTTTACTGAAGTTGCACCCCTATCGATAACAGGACACTTTCATTTTAATGCATTGTTTCACGTAGCTCAATTGGCAGACCATTGCAATATATAACAATATGCAATCATGTGATCATGCGATCGTGGGTTCGATCCCAGGGAACGCATGTGCTCATAAAATGTGTATGCACTATAAATCACTAAGGGTAGGTTTAGGGTTTGGGTTAGGTGTAGTCTTTAATAAAAAAATTGTTTTGCGAAATGGAAATAGGACAAATGGTGTAAAAAGTCCCCACACTGCATTTAAATGAACACGCATTTTGATTGGTAACGACGGTCATACGTCATTTCATGACAGACGACAGACGTAACACGACACTGTCATTATTTTTACGGCAGCTAGAGGGCGCATGACTTTAAAACGTAAATATGGTCGTAAAAAGGTGCTTGAAAAAACTACCTATAGTGTCGTTTTTTGGAGGAGGACAGTCTCGTTTATCAGCACGGCTGAGATTCGGCCATAGGTAATCACAGTGTGCTGATATACAGCCATATTGCACGGCTACTCATATAATATTTATTGAACAACAATAGCCATTATAAATGACATTAGGAAATAAACACAACTGTACATAGGATGTAAGTTAAATATAGTCTTAATATTCAATCATTAAATTTAACATTGTCCAATTCGATTTGATCAGGAACAATTAATAGATTAATAAGACCAAAGATTGCCCGTTTTATGTACCCAAAATTAATTATATCTCATGTTTAACGACTATAACGCTGCATTCACACGGGGCGTTGCCGTTAATGCTTCTCATTTACTTTGGGTGATGTCATGTGTTGCTGAACTGAATTGTGGGTTCCGTTGCGTTGCTCGCAGCAGAAGTTGAAAATTTCTCAACTTTTCAAGTGCCAATGCAGGTGTCAGCCAATCAGATCGCCTTATGCAAATACCCTAGAGCAGTCGCTAGCCAATTGCGTTCATGCAACACTGGAAAGTAATGTGATTGGCTGTTGTCACTATGACGGTCGCGTCAGCACCAAGCTTCAGACACGCCCTCCATCAATCATTGACACCGATGCCCCGTGTGAATGCAGCGTAAGAGCCAGCGGCAAATTCCCCGAAGCACTGGCCGAGATGAAGCTGTTCTCGGCGGGTACACGAGCACTAAACGGCCACTGATGGCCTGGAGCTCCCATCTCCGAAAACGTCTAAACAAATTGTAAAATAAGTGCTATGATTAAATATGAGTCACATATTTCAGGTCTAAACAACTTCATTCTCGCCTAAAAAACTCTTATGACTACAGTTTGTGGTACAACAAATGTAGTATTTGTAAAAAATACAGTGGATTTGCTCAGCCGCCAAGACAGTTGCTTCAACCGGAGTGATACAAATAGTGAAAAGGTACGAGTGCAGTTATCACTACAATATCGCACGGCTCTCAGCCAATCAGATTCGAGAACCAGAAAGAACTGTTGTATAAAGTAAAATAAATAATTAATTAGTTAAATACTGTTGTTTATCGCTATATATTTGTTTCATTATAATGACTTTTGCACTGGAACGAAAGAATCAAAACAGAACCAGTTCGTAACAAGCATTCATTTACTATTCGGACATCTGTGAAGTTGAAGCCAGGTCACTAACACTCACAACGGCACAAGGAGAAAATAAGCGAGGCCAAATCATTTTCCACTCGTCCGGACGTGAAGTGCTCCAGTGGGGCTCGTAATGGAGGCCACGGAGGGGCTTCTGATAATGGGTGGAGGTTAAGACAGCAGACTGTGGTGGAGGAATGAGGCCAGCAGGAAATGAGTGTGAGACGTTCCTGACGGCCTGTGTGTATAAGCCCATTCTAAGCCTAACCGTTTCCCCGAGTGTAAAGAGGGTTTTTGGAGATGTTGTGTGGTCTCATGCAAACCTTTGTATGAATAAGGAAAGCTGAGTGGCATTGCAGAGGTGTGCTATAACCTTTGACCTGTTTAGCCATCGGGTTACATATCGTTGTGCTTAAAGATCTGGGCCCGTTACTAAATGTTATAGTATATTTTTTGATTCATAACCTCAGGTTGCAAGAGACTGTTCCTGTAATAAATGTCCTGCAAACGGTTTTAGATTAAAGTGTGGGCTAAATGACAAATTAGCAATTAGCTGTTGGCATCCCAGAGCTGCATATGCTTTAACTGGTGTGTTTAAGAAGTATCTCAGCCAGCAGATGTACCAGTTCTTGATGAGAAGTTCAAAATTACTAGTCCTTAGTTATATAAGCATTGCTGCGTCCCAATTCGCCTACTTATACTATGCCCTAAAAGTATGTACTCTTTCTGTGAACAAAAAGTACATACTTTTGAGTGTGTAGCAAAAGAGTAGACAAGCTTTGGGACATACTATCACGTCATACAATCGCGTCTTTGCTCTCTGTCGCATCCTGTCACCGTAAACTGGCCTGTCAATCATCTTACATCCTCCACATTTAATTTAGTTAAATTCCTACTGTATCAGAGAGAAGTGCAGCACGTTGATCTCCAGTCGCGGGTCTTTCATGTGGAGAACTCTCCTCATATTAATGCATAATGATGCATTTAAAAGTTAATGGCCATTTGGATATTTATAAAACATTGGTATTTGCAGATGAAAAATAACACGGATAATATTAAATATATATTTTCTATCAGGTTGAACTGATTATTAGTCACTCAAACCTCTCAGCGTCGATCGCGCATATCCGCCATGTTTTGTAGTTTTTTAACACTTTTTACTCGTGTTTGTAGTTCTGAACTGAATCCTCGTCCAACGCGCAATGGGTTGTGGGCAATATTAGCCTTTATAGTGTGCACGGATCCACACTTCGAAAATCTACTGGAAATAGTAGACCATCCGGGGACTTTTGACATACTCTTTTCAACATACTATGCTTTGGGACACACTTATTTTGATCTCACATACTATTTAGGATGGATAGTATGGACATTGGGACGCAGAGCATGTCTTTTGTTTCAATTGGTGCTCACTGCAGAGCCAAATGACATCCAGCTCCCTCTCTGGATGTAATGGGTGGAGCTTGACCAAGTCCAACTCCACCTCTGTGGACCTAATGGGTGGGGCTTGACATAATTATGTTTGGGATAGGGTAATGAGAAGGGTTAAGGCATTGAGAAGCCAATGAATCTTTTGTTTTGCCATTAATGACGTTAAAACACAAAAATTGGATAGCTGCGGTGCGGTCCTGGATGTTGATTGGTCAATACAGAGTAACAGTGCTAGTAAATTATTATTGTTTTTAATAGATTAAAGCTGCAGTCCGCAACTTTTTTTGTTTAAAAATTATCCAAAATCAATTTTTGAGCAAGTACATAACCAGCCAGTGTTCAAAACTATCAAATTTTCTTGTCTCGATTCACAACGGTAAGCTTGTAATAATGTTTTATAATAAGAGCGACATGGCGGATTTCCGCGGGAAATTCGAGCATGCAGCAGTTCGTCTGTGCGTCATTACGTCACGACCGTAAACAGAAAGGAAGAAGGAGTCCCGTTCAGGCTAGTCAGTTTTATCACGTGAGGACACTGCTTGTGGAGGATCATTTATAGCCTTTTCAAACAGCAGCTTAAATAATTAAACAACATTTTGATGGCGGATTGTAATCCAGAAAGATCCAAATGACAATCATCAGTGACAACTGGAGATTCAGCCGTAGTCAAAAAGCAAAAGACTTTGGACTGTGGAGTGGCTACAGAAATTGAAATCTACAGGTAACGCTAATATTTACATTTACATTTATTCATTTGGCAGATGCTTTTATCCAAAGCGACTTACAAGTGAGGAATACAACAAACGAGTCATCATGATGAGGCAAATAGACGACAAGTGCTCACAATAAAAGTTATAGGCAGTGCTCAGAGTATCACCCCGCTAGAAATTTTACGTTCCCAGAACATTCTCAGAACGTCCCCACTGGTGTTGAGTAACGTTCCCAGTATGTTCACAGACGGTCACGATGTGGAGTTCTTTAAAGGTTTGGGGGACGTTATTTGGTGGACCTTCAGGGAACATTCAAGACGTTCTCTGAAAGTTTAGGGAACCATACTTTATTTGGAAATGTTCTCAGAATGTCCCTGCTGCCCTTTTAAAAAAATTGAATTGAAAATTAGAGCTAAATTGATTAACAAAAGTGGCTGTTCAAACAAAAACTACTTTTTCTTAAAGGTCTTACAAAAAACAAAAAAGCTCTTTACAGGTAATTCCTGGATTAATATTATGAAACCTTTTCTTTAAATTGCAAATCTCTTGCAGTAAGTCATTAGCTGACAACAACACATGCATGAACTAAAGTAACTGCTGTATCACTGCATCAGCAACTACACAGTTACTAGACAACGTCCTTAATACCAGTGGACGTTCTGAGAATGTTCTGGGAACGTAACATTTTTAGCGGGACAACCTGTCACCTAGTAACGTTCCCAGAACGTTCAGAGACGGTCACGATGTGGAGTTCTTTTAAGGTTTGGGGAAAGTTATTTGGTGGACCTTCAGGGAACATTCAGGACGTTCTGGGAATGTTTATGGGACCATTACTATAGGACGTTCTGTTAACTTCCCAAATGTCCTCTTTGTAACGTTCTCGCGCTACCATAAAATAACCAAAATAGAACGTTCCCCTAAACTCATATCGGGAACGTTATTAAATGACCAACAGAGGACCGTGTGGGAACGTTCTGTTAATGTCCCAAATGTCCTCTTTGTAACGTTCTTTTTTTGACCATAAAATAACCAAAAGAGAACGTCCCCCTAAAATCATACAAGGAACCTTAAACTGCAGCACTTTCATTACCAAAAGTGGACATTTTAGGAACATCCCGAATGTTCTGTAAAGGTTCAGAATTTTCATCACCTTTTGAAAACTTTTAGGGGACGTTGCGCAAGGTCCTGAGAACGTTGCCTTCTACGTGGGCAAAAGCTACAATAGAGAGGATAAGATACACATAGTCACGCAATATACACAGTCACGCAATGCTGATGTTGTTAACATTAACAATTTGAGAACAATATAACAGTAATAATAATTTGCACGGTTTGGCATGATCCGAGCAAAGCGATCGTTAGATTTAATCATCATTGGCAGCGCGATTTATTGTAGGCCTAATGCTTTTCCCCTCAGTTGTTCAGAACAAAAGTGGCAGACATGTTACTTACTTGTTTATCATACTTATTTTCCAGTGAAAATTCTTATATTGGTCATACTTTCAAGACGTAGAATCTTTGATTCTGAAGTGCAGTATCCACACAGGTGCGGTGACTGACAGCAAACATTAGATTCATCCGCGCTAACGAGCTGTGCCGATTCACAACCCACGTACAGATAACTGTTCCGCATACGACTGCAATTGCAGGTTTTAAACAAGAGATGGAGACAAAGAGGAAAAATCACGGACTGCAGCTTTAACAATAGTAATCTAAATGTAAAAACAGGAGAAACGAGCATACACAATTAAATATCCAATATCACCCGATTAAAGGAAATCTCTAATATAAAGTGTAAAAAATCTAAATAATAAAAAACTATCATATCAACCGATACAATATGGTACCAGAAAGCATTGTACTTAAAGGAATTTGCTTTATAAAAACAGTTTAATGTCCTCAACTTTATTCTCAAAGGCTGTCTTGTATGATGAATATAGTCATGTCAAATGTATTTGTATAGTGCTTTTCAGATCAAAAAAAATATGAAAGATCCGCACACGAGAATGAAGTCAAAAAAGCTCCAACAAATTTATTATCCAGAGGCCACAAAAAGTGCAAAAGTGCATCTGGATAATAAATTCGTTGGAGCTTTTTTGACTTCATTCTCGTGTGCGGATCTTTCATTTTTTTGATCTTGGAGTTCTTGGAGTTTTTGATCTTTGATCCCATTTCATATAAAGAGCTTGTGTGTCATGCAGCATCTTTTAGCAGGGACTGTATTCACATTGTACTTTAGGTCTTATAAAGTATTGCTTTAACAGTGCCAGTTGTGGAAGGAAAAACATCTGACATTTTGCGAAGAATTATAATGGTACAGCAGACTGAAAAATATAAAAGAATAAGAAATAGTCTAATATAAAACTACAAGCAAACCCCCCCAACAAACCCAAGATGCCATTAAAGTGATGCCTCGCACAAGCTAGTTCCTCCGAAACCCATAAATGCAGTAGAGCAATTATAAATCAAGCTAGAGAATATATAACCTTCATTCACACCCACAGACCCGGTTTTAGTGCTTTTCCCCCTCCCTCTTGTTCTGTTTTTCTCACACTTTTGGGTTGGAGGCTCTTGTTCTCAAAGATTGATGAGACCGTAGGCTGTATGTGTGAGACAGACAGAGCGTGGAGAGAGACGTATGTGTGTATGTGTGTGTGTGTGTGTGTGTGTGTGGGAGTGAACAATAAGCAATATCTCAGAGCAGTTTTTGGCTCTTCAAAGATAAAAAGCTTTGGCACAGCAGTGTGTTTCTGTCAGAGATACCAATCAGAGATGGACCAGTATTCAATGTCTGCATGAGCATTTAGTTAAAGCCTGAACAAACACCTTGTGTACAGCCTAGTACGGTCAAATTTTAATGCTGTGTTCGATATTCTGTTCATATTCCTATTTGATATCTCCAACTTTTGACCACAAAGGTATTCTGTGACTTGATTCTCAAAAGCTGATGTGTATAGAAATAAAATAGCAATGCTACCAGAAGCTTTACAAATCAACAAAAAGTGTCCTGACATCACATGTTCAGCTATACTAACATTTACTCTACATATACATTATTATCACTAGAGAGGATTACCATGTTTTACAAAACCAAATGTTTGCTTTTATTGGCATTAAATGTTGGACATTTAAGTCACTGAAGCAATTTATTTGCATGAAACGAAGTTATTTGGTATATATACACAGTAAATATATTAGAGATGCACCAATGAACCGGCCGATAATCGGTATCGGCCAATAAAAGCAGGCTCTATTTGACTCTATAAATCTCCCATAGCTCAAGCCAGGGTTGCAAGGTTTGCAGGTTTTACCTATATTAAACAATTTTTAGAGCCCCCCTTTTTTCCTTAAGAAAATCAAACTATCGGTATCAGTATCGGCAGATATCATTCTGAATCATTGGATCAATCATTGGATCGGTGCATATCTCCCTCTCTCTCTATACAGTATATATAGACTATATATACTTGGGACAGTCGTGGCCTAATGGATAGAGAGTCGGACTTGTAACCCAAAGGTCATGGGTTCGAATCTCAGGTCCGGCAGGGATTGTCGGTGAGGGGAGTGAATGTCCAGCGCTCTCCCCACCCTCAATACCACGACTGAGGTGAGACCCTTGAGCAAGGCACCGTACCCCCAACTGCTCCCCGGGCGCCGCAGCAATGGCTGCCCACTGCTCCGGGTGTGTGTTCACGGTGTGTGTGTGTTCACTGCTGTGTGTGTGCACTTGGATGGGTTAAATGCAGAGCACAAATTCCGAGTATGGGTCACCATACTTGGCCACATGTCACTTCACTATTCACTATTCACTTTAAGTAAGTAAAATTTATTATATAGCACATATAAATACAGAAAAGCTGACCAAATTGATGAACAGAAGACATAACTAATAATATTCCTTATTTTACATGGAAAACTGACCAGAACCTGACCCCCAACAAAATCATCTGTTTGCAAGTTCTGTTGGGCTCGGAGCGGAAAAGAGACCTCTGATTCTAGTTCAGAGCTGGCAGAGCAGTTTCTAAAAAACTACCAGATAGTATAAAGTTTAAGGGTGTAATTTTGGTGTCAGCCAAAGGATGAACATCCTCAGCTGATTCTTGGCACTTCCTCCGACTCTTAAAGGTGTTATAGAGGATGTTTTGTTTTATACATTTTTGCAATATTACTTGAAACTGTCTTTACTAACTGATAAAAGACTATTTATTAGGTGCACTGAAAGGAATAACATCAATATACATCATCTGTGCACGAGGTAGGGCCTTAAAAACATCAGCCAATCGTTTACGTGATCATCGCGTAAACGATTGGCCCTCTGGCTTGTCAATCACTGCCATTACGTTCCTTGTGAGAGAGGTGCGCGCTCCAGTAACTTTCCACAGGCGCCGCATGCAATGTTTTTGTCAGGAGTAACAACTGCAGATTATGAGTTACCTGCGGTGAGTCCGACATAATGAATCCACTAACACGACACAGCGAATGCCGGTGGTAAACAAACACTCGTGTTCCAATACTCGTGCACGAGTTTTGGGAGGCGTTCCCTCGAAATGAGCTGTGAAGGAAGGGGGTTGTTCTTACGCATGCGCTCATTTCAAAAACTCACTAACAGTCTTTGGTTTCTCAGTCGTCGAAAACATCCTCTATAACACCTTTAAGTCTATCTTAGGGGTTTATAATCCCCACTTCTGCCCAGGAGTCGCTCACCGAGAGTATTAACACACTGTTCGGTGTAAAGCTTTGGAACAGTTTATATTGTGAAAAATGCTGTTAAACCACAATAAGATCTAATCAAATGTTATTGCTTCTGCCATACAGTGAACAACTGTGGCTGGATTTCAAAAGAAAGGGTGTGCCGAATGTTCCAACATGCAGAGTAGAGTGTGTAAGTTTATATATACAGTAGATGTTGTTTACTGCCTCGTGCCTCCTATAGAGAGCACACAGACATCCCGCTGGGCCACGAGGCTCTGGAATATTCCATAAGCGTGACTGCTCCCTTTCCATTTGCTCACTGAGAAACAGAAGCCCCAGTCATGCTGGGAATTCTCCACGGAGAGTCGGCTTTTATCCGGAATGATCTGGAATTATCCCCATAGGGTTCGTAATGCCTGGCACACAGCAACTTCCTGGCTGTCAATTTTCACCGCCTGCGTTCTGCCACAGCCAGGGGAAGGATGGACACCTTCAGTCTCGAATTTAATTAAGACCTCGCTGAACATGTCCTGCTGTGCTGGCAAATTCATGCCAGAACAAAAAAAATCGAATGCAAGCAAAGACAAAAAAAAAGAACAACTTGACCCACTTCGATTAAATAGTCTGTAGTTTAACCTTCTGTACTTGAATTCTCTATATATCAGACAACTACTGTAACTACAAAGTCTACCAGTTTAATTAGCAATGAATCATCTATCTATCTATCTATCTATCTATCTATGTATCTATCACACTTTCAAACAAGACTTTGTCAAGCAAACATTCAAAGTGTGTCTTCTTGATAGACATTCAAATCAGAATTTCAATTCAAGTTCCTGTTTACTAACTCATTTTTATTTCAAATTAAATTCAAAATGATTCACAACCCTGAGGAACATTGTAAAAAAAATTTTTATTCATGTATATTACGGCTAAAAAACATCTGCTGCATATTCCACATGAGAAAATACTAAAAATTACATCTTCCAAATGAAAATTAATGCACATCTGGTCAGCATACTTGTGCTATCAGGGATGTGTCTCATTAACTCAATTGCTTGTATTGTTAGCCATTTATATGAATTAATCACTTACTCTCTCACTTCTGTTCAGGTGTGGTACATGGACGGTTACCATAACAACCGCTTTGTACGGGAGTACAAGTCTTTGGCGGACTTCATGACGTCGGATAACTTCACGTCTCACCGGCTCCCGCACCCTTGGTCCGGGACGGGTCAGGTGGTCTATAATGGCTCCATCTATTTTAACAAGTTCCAGAGTAACATGATCATCAAGTTTGACTTCAAGACCTCCACCATTAGTAAGTCTCAACGTCTAGACAACGCAGGCTACAGCAACACCTACCATTACGCCTGGGGAGGACACTCCGACATCGACCTCATGGTGGACGAGGGCGGGCTCTGGGCCGTGTATGCCACCAATCAGAACGCGGGGAACATCGTCATCAGCAAGCTCCACCCGCTGACCCTGCACATCATCCAGAGCTGGACAACCAATCACCCGAGGCGCAGTGCCGGGGAGTCGTTTATGATTTGCGGGACGCTGTACGTGACCAACGGCTACTCGGGAGGGACGAAAGTCTACTATGCCTACCATACCAACTCCTCAACGTACGAGTACATCGATATCGTTCTGCAGAATAAGTACTCGCATATATCCATGCTGGACTATAATCCACGAGATCGCGCGTTATACGCATGGAATAACGGACATCAGGTCCTCTACAACGTTACTCTTTTCCATGTCATCCGCTCGGAGCAGTTGTAACCATGGAGGATTTAGTTTGGAGAATCTGAAAGGAACATAAAACTGAACCTAAGACAATCCTTTGGAATGTTCTTCAACAGATTGTTACAACACTGCAAAAAAATGACGTTCTTTCTCAGTATTTTTGTCTTATTTGCCAGTATAAATATCTAAACACTCTTAAATCAAAATATATTTACTGGAGATGCAAAATGAATGCAACATGAATTCAAAATTAAATATTCGGCATGACACAAAGAATCCATAGATGCCACGATTTTCTGACAAACTCTTCAAAAGTTATGAGCAAAAATAGCCATTTTTTTTAGATCTGTAGGTGGTGCTGTTCCCAAATTTGGCATGGACCCTCAGATCAAGGATCTGATGAAGCGTACCAATTTTCGTTTCGATTGCTCAAAGTTTGCCTGAGATACAGCCTCTGAACCAATTTCGAACTCGTTGAGTAAGCAACATTGTTACTTTTGAACAAAGATGAATAAAAAATCTGTTCAGTCATTCATACAGAAGAAGAAGAATAATACTGAGTGAAGAAAACAAGACTTCTTCTTTTGTGTCATTTTGCATCTGAAGTAAAAGTATCTTGGCATAAGAATGTTTAGATATTTGAACACAAAACAAGACAAAAATACCAAGTAAGAAAATATTTTTTTGCAGTGAAAAAATGCTATGCTGAATGAAAACTGAACCATCTAAAGAACAATAGACATGTGAATGGAAAATAAAAAACTAAATCATGAACAGATGCCAAAAAAATGAAATAAATAAAGCCACGCCTTTCTTTTTTTACAAAAAAAAAAACTAAACTTTTCTTTCTAGGACACTGGTCAGAGGTTTTCCAGTAGCACTAAAAAGACATTTGTCCATGCTTTTCTGCACACTGAAATATGGAGAACATTGGGATTATAAACGGACTAGTAGCCCATGTGGACTACTCAACCCTTTCCTCATAAACAGAGTGTGTGCAGGAAAACCGATGGTGCTTCACTCGGCAAACTAACTCGGTCAGCTACCAATATCATAAGTCCAACTTGTGTGCTTTGCAGAGCTCATTTCTTTAGATAATTCAGAAAAAAACATGATTGGCTGAAGGCGCTGACTGTTGAAAGCTCTGTTGTCGTTCAAAGGACTCTCGTGAGATTTTACTTGAACTTCTCTGCGATCAAGTTCCCTAAATGTGGACCATATCATGATATTTTATAACGACCTACATGTATGTAGCACCTGAGAACAGACCAAAGCGTGCTATTAAAGTCAACATGAACTCAAAATTCACCCTCTTTACTGTCTTATCACACTTTCTTAACCCTCTGGAGTCTGAGGGATTTTGCGCCCTGGAGGTGTTCTGACATGCCTTGACATTTGTGCTTATTTCAGTTACTTATAACATTTTAATGGCTAAAGTCTGTATTCAGCACAAACTCTGCTACAATAATATGTGAGCAGCATGTATGTAAAAGTTTGTCTTTTTGAGAAAATGACGTTTATGCGTGGTTAGTGAAAAAACTATTTTTAAAGTCACTGAAATAAGCACAATTGTTGTACCTTTTATCAAAAAAACTCTGAAACAACGTTCCTTTTCGGATGACATCTCCAAGAACTCTTATTTTTCACCCTATCCCCTCAATTGTCCATTTTTTGGGGATAAAAATCAAGTCTCGTCCTGCATTTTTTTCACTGAATATCCTGTTAATCACAGAAACACATCACATCAGTAAAATGGGTTGCGACCATCATTTCATGTTGACTTTAAATCTCCTCTGGAGAGAATATCACCATTCAGGCTACTGATACACACTTTGTTGTGCTTGTAAATGGATGTCAGCTACATCTGCATCATGGTTGCTATGATTCACCAACTCCATGTAACAGATGTGCAGTTTTTACTAGCAGATGGTTCAGGTACAATCTTACTCCGAATTAGTCTCTGTGCTGGTGAATTCTTGTAAAATGATTTCTTTAGTTTTGCATGAGCAGTTTCTACATGCCCAGATGTGCTTAAAGGAATGTTTACCTGTATGATGGGTTGGGGTTGGTTATAATCTTTAGAAACCTGGGAATTTAAAAAAAAAATGCTTGTTTCTATCTGGTTTGTTTCGAGTGGCTTGTTTCTTAACACCCATTCTTGATTTTTGTAGATTTACAGTTTGATGTTTTTTGTAATATAGTACCGTCTGCTTGGGTGATGCTTCAGTGTCTTTGTTTTAGTTTAAAGGTGTTAGAAAGCCACATTTCTGTCACAAAAACTCAAAAAAGATCGATATCAGAATGTAAGATGTCACTTTAGAAGACATCTAAAATATGAATATGAAACTATGACGTCATTGAGCAGTCTATTATGTAATGTAAACATTTTAACAAGGTCTTATAAAGAATTAGCTGAACCTAATTCCAGTTTTCTTTATGCGCTTAGCTGGATGTGTGTTGTACCCACAATACGATGATTCTTATCAATAAAAGGGGATTTATATCCTGATGTCATTCTGTATTGATCTCTGAGTTTGTTTCATCATGGGGTCAGAGTTTTATGTGGAAAGAAACAACAAAAACTAGCTATGGGATGCTGGTTTGCGTTCATCAAGCTGTTTAGCTAGCTAAAACCACCTTGACTAACCAGCTTCATCAGCAATATAATATTGTTTGATAAGCTTCACCAGCTGAGTTTTGCTATTATACATGCAGAGGACAGGGTCAATTAAAGTTCATGAAAACATTTCTGGATTAAACTGCTAAAACACTCTTACCATGATCCAGATCCAGATTGATCAAAGTTTATAGCTTTCTATGTCCTATTTTAAGCCCATGCCTGACAAAATTTGTAATGATTATTACTGTTATCATACAGTACAAACCACAGTCGAAGCCCAGCAGGCACAAAACATTTTGTTGCAATTATAGTAACATCACAGTAAAACATCCTAGCAACCACGACTAAACTACAATGCTGATAATATGACAGTTGTTCATGGGTCATTGATGAATAAGGTTTTTAAAAGTGTAAAAAAAACATAATGGAGATATAATTAATTTTGAAGTTTTATTAAGTGTTAACAATGAGATTATTTGGTTTTTATAATCAATTAACACTGCTTTTGTCATTTTTTACAAGATGGACAAAATACGTCACCAAAAAAGTCATTCGGTTTAACAAAAATTTCGGTTTTACCGAATGACACTTTTGGTTATACCGAATGACAATATTTTCAAACAATGCCACTGGCTGATATCTAGCTAGCTAGCAAAAGTACAATGAAACATTTTATATTTAGTACAAGTTTTTAAAATATTTCAACATTTTCCATGTTTTATAGCGGTTGTACCGAATGACCTGATGTTTCGGGACATGCGTATGAGCAAGTGAAAACATGAATTTTTCAAATAGTTAAAAGAGAGTTAATTACTTTGCTTCAGGACCATGTGGTCCTTTGCACGCGTCTGAATGATACTGACCGCATGACTTGATCCAAAATGGTCCCTTTATATTGGTTACTCCAAATGACATCAATGAAATTCATTTTTCCGGACATTCTTTCTCATAACAAAGAAATGACTTCTACACATAATTTTAATACCATCTTTCACTATGTTGATATATGATGTTTTAAAATCATGCCAGAATAAAAAAATATATTCAATTATTACATTTTAAGATATTTTAATCACAAATGAAATGGCTGTATTGGCCTTTGGACCTTTTGACACTTCAAAATCTTTAAAACACATTTATATGTAACAAAATATAATTAAAACCTTTTGGATTCAATAAAAGAGATCTAGTTCTACTACCTCACATACTTTGGATGTCATATCTTTGGGGGTTTTTTTATTATTAAGGCCTTTGGACAAATCACGTCATTGACCCTTATAATATTTACAGAAGTCATATAGCTTTAAATCACATAACCTTGACATTATTGGAAATGGCGAATTATTATGACGCCTCATATTTAATCTTGGTTACTCATTTTCTTTCACCATTACCATTTTATCTTTTAATTTAACATTTCATTTGGAAAGATACATGGTACTGAGACTGTCTGAGATTAATATTTTGTTAATAAAGTGGCAAATTATGTTTTTTTGTGCAAACCTTAAGATTGAGGTTAAACCACTGGAGTCACATGGATTACTTTAATGATGTCTTTACTACCTTTTTGGGGCTTGAAAGTGGTAGAGTTGTATGGACTGTCAATGGAGGGGCAGAAAGCTCTCGGATTTCATCAAAAAGATCTTCATTTGTCTTCTGAAGATGAACGAAAGTCTAACGGGTTTGAAATAACATGAGGGTGAGTAATTAATGACAGAATCTTTCATTTTATCCCTAACTTTCCTTAACTTTGTAGGATACCAAAACCAACATTAAAACTACCTTTTCACAACATATTAAGGTTTGAGCCCACATGGGGCATAATGTAGCAATGACTACAGTAGCTCAACTAAAACATTGCTGAGCATTGCTAGTTTTTGTTTTTTTTTTCCTGTTGAGGGCCCCAATTATATTAAAATGATATACTTTGCACACAAACCAAAATGTAAGTGGTAGCCTACACAAATCACATTACTACCACCCACTAGGACAGGAAGCAAAGAATTAGAAAATGCTAAACTGCCTAGGCTAGTTTCAAAAAGGTTAAAAAGGCAGGATTGAACATGGTTTTTAATGTTTACTGTATGAAGTATAATATTATTGATGTTTTTGTGGAGTGGAATGGTAGAAGCAGATACTAATACTATAGAAACAGTAATGATTTTGGAAAAGACAGTGAATTAGCATCGACTTAAACTTGTTTTTCAACAACAAAATCACTATTCCACCCTAAATTAAGATGCTAATGTTATGCCTACACCTATCATTATGTAAAATATCAATGGCTATTTGTTGTTGCAATTTGAGATTTATAGCTATTTTCTGTTTGTGTTTTCATGTCAAACACCCACTTTTTACCATACAAATAATTGTTAATGGATAAAATCAAGTCCTATCCAACATTTTTTACTGCTTAAGTAGGAAATACTCAAGTCAAAATAAGTCAAATGAGTAGCAAATGCAGTTTTATGTAGATTTATTTTTTTTAAATCTAGAGGAACAGTTTCACCTTTTAAGTTAATAATGGAATTGAAATGGGCAGTAATGCAGTGTGCAGATACAGCATCACATGAATATAAGAGACCTGAGGCAATGACCCCTCGTGTCCTGATGAAAATATGATGGGATTTGGGCAAAAAGCATTAGACATTCAGAAATAGAAACTATCATCCCTCTATCTCTCCGGAAACAGCCTGGAAAAGTCAAGCGCTTCTTTCTGTATCTCTCTTCTTTTCTTCTTATCTTTCCTTCTCCATTTAGATAGCTTTTATTTCTCTCTCTCTCGTGGGTTTTTACAGTCTCTCTTCCGGTAAAGTGTAACGATAAATGTATAAACTGCTAATTCCTCCCTTCCCCCTTCTCTCATCCTTCCTCTCTCTCTCTCTCTCTCTCTCTCTCTCTCCTCTGCAAGCTGTCTGTCCTGTCATCCTCTCCCCCTTCCCGTTCTCTCTCATTTGATGTTTCAATCGATGAATAAATGATTGTTTCTATTCTGAGCTGCTCGGTCTGGGAGAAACGGAGAGAGAGAGATTGAACAAAATACAGAGCGAAATAACAGACTCTCTCTCTGAGTGAAACAATGTGCCGTCATTTGGACTGAATCAATCTACATCCTAAACAGGGCAAAAAAATTCTGCTCTCCACCTCAGCTCTTCTCTTCACATCTGTCATTTCCCACCTCTTCATCAATCACTCTTTCTTTCACCGTTTTCTCTCCATGCCAGCCTGTTAGACCACGGATGTCTCACTTGTGGCCCGTGGGCCAAATCCTTCCCGTCAATCATTTTTATACAGCACGTCAATACGTGAGAGCGCTCTGTGTGCTAAACTCAGCAGTCGTCAATTAGCGGATTGCGGCACAGATCCAGATTGTGTTTAAGGTCTTTCTGGCCATAGTTTAACTAGTTTCTCATCCATGAAATTTAAAGGCCTACTGAAGTGCCTTGGAATGCGCAACATTTTTCAATGTGTTGACATAATTTCCACTGAAACAGGAAGACAGGGTGGGACATATCGAACAGCTCCTCCCCTTTTTTTAAAAAATAGCTAATAGCGTTTTGTTTATATCACGGCTCAGCCAGAGCCGTTGAGCTCGGTAAAACCTGAGTTTCCTTCTAATCTCTAACCATTTCTCCTCCTCATCTCCTCCATATCGCTTTACAATAAAGCATTCTGTGCAGGTTCGCATGACACTAACGTGAAACCAGACTTCATTCGTCTTAATGGAAAGCATATTTACATATGTCTGAATCATTCCCTATCCCCCATATAGTGCACTATGTACCATTCACTATGTAGAAACTAGTAAATGTGTCAACAAGTGACTGATTTCAGCCACAGCTTCAGGGTCTATTTATAATTTAGGGGGCAGGACGCTTTAGATTCTAGAGAGCATTTGATTGGACAGAAAATCTGATGAGAAGTTTAAGTGCAGTGTGATGTCATCAAAATCGTTGATCTGTATTGGCAGAAGAGAGAGACTGTAAGTTTTGAATGCTTATATCTTCTAAATACGCTTTTTTGTCATTGTTTTGGAGCACACTAACTTACAGATAGCAGTAAGGCCAATTCATACTAAACGCCAAAAAACGTCAGTTTTGATTTCATGGTGACTTTAACAGAATGCCGTATTTTAAAGTGTCCGTGTTACAGTGTAATTATACGAATCCCCGCACATGACATAAAGGAAAAAAATAGTAGGCTAAATCATGCACACGATTTATAAATTGAGGGAGTGAATTAGTAAATCATGCACACAATTCAGCAAATGGAACGAAATAGTAAATCATGTGCGCGATTTAGCAAACGGAGGGAACTAAATAGTAAATCGTGCGTGCGATGGGAACGGATTAGTAAATGGTGCACGCAATTTAGCAAATGGAGGGAACGAAATAGTAAATCATGTGCGCGATTTAGCAAAAGGATGGAACGAAATAGTAAGCACGCGATTCAGCAAATGGAGGGAACGAAATAGTAAATCATGTGCGCGATTTAGCAAATGGAGGGAATGAAATAGTAAATCATGTGCGCGATTTAGCAAAGGGAGGGAACGAAATAGTAAATCGTGAGCGATTTAGCAAAGGGAGGGAACGAAATAGTAAATCGTGCGCGATTTAGCAAAGGGAGGGAACGAAATAGTAAATCATGTGCGCGATTTAGCAAAGGGAGGGAACAAAATAGTAAATCGTGCGGGATTTAGCAAACGGAGGGAAAGAAATAGTAAATCTTGCACGCGATTTAGCAAACGGAGGGAACTAAATAGTAAATCGTGCGTGCGATGGGAACGGATTAGTAAATGGTGCACGCAATTCAGCAAATGGAGGGAACGAAATAGTAAATCATGTGCGCGATTTAGCAAACGGAGGGAAAGAAATAGTAAATCTTGCACGCGATTTAGCAAATGGATTGAATGAAATAGTAAATCATGTGCGCGATTTAGCAAACGGAGGGAACGAAATAGTAAATCGTGCGTGTGATGGGAACGGATTAGTAAATGGTTAACGCAATTTAGCAAATGGAGGGAATGAAATAGTAAATCATGTGCGCGATTTAGCAAAGGGAGGGAACGAAATAGTAAATCGTGCGCGATTTAGCAAACGGAGGGAAAGAAATAGTAAATCTTGCACGCGATTTAGCAAACGGAGGGAACTAAATAGTAAATCGTGCGTGCGATGGGAACGGATTAGTAAATGGTTAACGCAATTTAGCAAATGGAGGGAACGAAATAGTAAATCATGTGTGCGATTTAGCAAAAGGATGGAACGAAATAGTAAGCACGCGATTCAGCAAAGGGAGGGAACGAAATTGTAAATCATGTGCGCGATTTAGCAAACGGAGGGAACGAAATAGTAAATCGTGCGTGCGATGGGAACGGATTAGTAAATGGTTAACGCAATTTAGCAAATGGAGGGAACGAAATAGTAAATCGTGTGCGTGATTTAGCAAATGGAGGGAACGAAATAGTAAATTGTGCACGTGATGGGAACGAATTAGTAAATTGTGCGTGCAATTTAGCGAATGGATGGAACGAAATAGTAAATCTTGCACGCGGTTCAGAAAATGGAGGGAACGAAATAGTAAATTGTGCATGCGATGGGAACAAATTAGTAAATCGTGTGCACAATTTAGCAATGGAGGGAACGAATTAGTAAATCATGCGTGTGATTTAGAAAATGGAGGGAACTAAATTGTAAATTGCGTGCGCAATTTAGCAAATCAAGGGAATGAAATGGTAAATCGTGCACACGATTTACTTTTTTTCCCTGCATGTCATGTGCAGGGCTCCGTATAATTATACATTTAAGTAGTGAGTAATAATAATTAACTACATGTACTTACTATAGGGTTAGTATGAGGGTTTGGTTTAGGGTTAGTTGCACGTAGCAGTCGTGGCCTAATGGATAGAGAGTCGGACTTGTGACCCAAAGGTCATGGGTTCGAGTCTCAGGTCTGGCAGCGATTGTCGGTGAGGGGAGTGAATGTCCAGCGCTCTCCCCACCCTCAATACCACGACTGAGGTGAGACCCTTGAGCAAGGCACCGTACCCCCAACTGCTCCCCGGGCGCCGCAGCAATGGCTGCCCACTGCTCCGGGTGTGTGTTCACGGTGTGTGTGTTCACTGCTGTGTGTGTACACTTGGATGGGTTAAATGCAGAGCACAAATTCCGAGTATGGTTCACCATACTTGGCCACATGTCACATGTCACTTCACTAATTATGCATAATTTGTAGTTATTACTACAGTAACTACATGTAACGTGTAATAAGGACACTGTAAAATAAAGTTATAACAGGTGTGTGACAAGTCAAGTTATGAAAATGTTTTTTCTTAATGTTCTCTGAATGCTCAAAACATCCACCTCTGAAAATTTTCCACACTGTACATACTTCTCATATGCAATTCAGCAATCCCACCCCACCCCACAGGTTGCCAGATTTCCGAGTGTGATGTCAGGCAGATTAATCTCAGCATTATGATTTTTGCCAGACTGTTGCCTGAGTAACACCTGCTCTCCTCATTATTCAAGCGGCCTCCAGATTGAGTCTCCTCATGCACCTGTTGAGCGGGATTTCTGGCTTCAATCAGAGAGCAGATGAGAGCTGCTGAAATGAGCTGATGTTTATGCCACATCTGGATAAAAGCCATGTCCTGAGACGACACTGAACACATACACACACCTGTCAGCACTGGACATTAACCATTTACATTCACATTTAAGTTCACTAGTGCGATTTACTGTATGACAGTCGTGACCAAAGTCAGAGACTGGGAAAATGCTGCTTTAGTTTATAAATCTTTTTTGCGCCATTGGTGCAGAATTTGTCGACGACATGCCAAGTTCAATTTTTAAAATGTGTGAATAGACTTTTGTATCTTGTTTTAAATAAATAAATAAATATTGAAGCATGCAATACCGTTCAAAATTTGTGGTCAGTATGGCTAAAGTATTAAGGGAAATTAATCCTTTTATTTAGCAAGAATGCATTAAATTGATCAAAAATTACAACAACAAAAAAATGTTTTATAATGTTACAAAAAGATTTCTGTGTATCACAGTCTGCTCAAAAATATTAAGCAGCACATTTTTTTTCAACATTGGTAAAAATAGTAAATGTTTCTTTAGCAGAAAATGATTTCTGAAGGATCATGCGACAAAAATTCAGGTTGATCACAGGAATTAATTACATTTTAAAATATATTAAAATAGAAAATAAATGTTTAAATTTTTAATTGATATGCGTTTAATTAGTGCTTTTTTAATTATTTGAACCTTCCATACTAGTTTAATTGTGTATTTGATTGAATTTCATTTTATCTCTCAATCTTCTAACTGTGTGTCTGTATATTCCCCATGTGTCCTTCTCTTATTGATAGTGTTTTTCATCTAAAATCTCATCACTTCACCAAGGGATTGCTCTGCATCTAAACACAAACACACACGCACGTCTTTCTCTCCCTTAATGTGACAGACGCAACCATCGGCAGCTATGAATAATCAATGAACTCCATCTGTTCATGTGAGACCTGAGGAAGAGAATGAACTCACACACACCTAATGTCTACATTTCTCTGTACAGATGTGTGTGTGTGAGAGAGAGAGAGGCTGCAGGCCACATCCTTGTCAGAGCAACTCTATTAGTCAAAAAGACAAGCTGACAACATTAATTGATGAGAATATAATCAAATTTCCATTTCCGGCAAATGAGCTTATTAATCTACAGAGGAAGCAAACATTTACTCCTTATTTTCATATGCAAAGCATCTCATGTGATGTTGTTTGTGTATGAATGGACCCCTTCGGTTAGGTGAGCCCTGCGCAGCGTGTGTGTGTGTGTGTGTGTGTGTGTATAATGTCGATGTGCCCTGGGGCTGCTGCAATAGCCAATGGGTTTCAAATGGAAATCAGTTACACTTACAACACTTACAGTATTTCCCTTGACACACACCATGTGTGTGAGCTGACGCAATCCTGTGATTTTCAATAAAAAGCATTCATCACAGACAATGGTAATAGAGACACGTCAGAACAAACATCAGCTGAAGCTGCTGGACACAGATGGTTCATTATGATTCCTGAGCATGCACCATCTGACAACAACTCTAGATCATCTATCCTCAACTCAATAACCTGCCCGTTGCCTTTGACATCACCAGATCCTTCTGTCCACCCTCTCTAAACTTGAGATCAGAGGATCCGCACTTCACTCCGACTTCACATGAGATCCAGGATATCTAGCATTGTCCACAGTTATACACTTCACCAGAGACTGACATTAACACCCGCCGACCAACCAAATGCGGGTGATTCAGCAGTGGCGTGTTAAGCAGTCACTCCTTCTAGCCACTTTGGCAGGTTGAATTTTATATATAATTGTAGCGTCTGGAGCGATCAAACACAATTGTAAAAAGCAATCACCCATGCAGGCCCCGTAAGGTCTGGGTCCCCTACTGAGCGCTATCAACCCAGCTGCACCATGTGCTCTTTACACACATTTCAAAGACCCTTAGAAGACAGGCCACTAGAACCAGACATTCTCCATTGTCTGGATTCTTTGCCATTAATTCATTGACAACCTCGTCCAAATGAATGAACATGCATTTCCGCAGTACATCGTGTCTATTATTACTGTTTGTATGTTGTTCTTTCGTATGTTGTATAGTGTTAGGCATGCCTGAAAGTTGGAACTATGAGATCATGTATTTTATCTAAGTGATGTTTACTATCAAATTACTCCTCGTTTAACGACTCACATGTTGGTGGACATCGAAATATCATAGAATGCATTGTGTGTTTGTTAGATTTATCAGAGTATAAATGGACACAAACCTACAGGCAAACCCAGGCAAATGAACTCACTTTCAAACAAATGAAATCCCCCGCCAGAGAATGGCACCTTTCTCATTGGTCAAGCCAAGATTTGAAGGTGTCGACTGTCTGGAGAGTTCAAAAGCCCCCACAAAAATCACACTCGGAGGTTAGTTTTAGTGCTGATGGACTTCTAGTTTGTTTTTTTTTGTTCCTGTTGATCCAACGAGGGCAACCTGGCCCGAGCCGGGCTGGTCAGCCTCCATTCCACTTCAAGCCATGCACAACTGCAGCGACCACAAAAGAGTCAAATTAACAGCGCAAAGTTTGTCATCATTTTCTTTATCAACGCCGAAGATATTGATTGCAACTTCCACGCCAGCGGACTAAACCATCAAGGATTTTCTCATGAGCCTGCAGATCCAGACAGCTAAGGCATTTGCAAGTATCGTTTAAACACTAAATGGCAATTTAGTAGTAAGATTGTGAACCCCTTTTAACAAAGGTGCTTTATAGTATTGAAACTGATGGTTCATCCAGCAATTGTTAATTTACTCTTTCCATTGTTGCATTCCCCTGTTAAGATATGGTTCAAATTCATTTTCCACTCTCTCACTGCGTGAATGGTATGCAAGCAATATAAATAACTAGCTAGCAAGTTAGATAACTAACTATGCAACTAAAATATACATATAACTAATTAAACAAATAGACAACAAATTAAATAAACAACAACTAATGGAATAACTAAATAAACAAATAACTAACTAAACAAATAAACTGATTAAAACAACTAACTAAAACAACAACTAATGGACTAACTAATTAAACAATTACATAAATAAAAAACAAATGAATAACTAAAGCAACTAAATAAACACTAACTGAACTGACTAACTAAATAAAAACAACTAACTGACTAAATAAAACTAAATAAAACAACTTACTAAATAAAAAGCAACTGACTAAATAGACATCTAACTAAAACAACTAATGGATTAACTAGCTAAATAAACCACTAAATTAATAAACAACTAACTAAAAAAAATTAATAACTAAACAAACAATGAATAAACAACTAAATAAAACAACTGACTAACTAAATAAACAACTAACTACCTAAAACATCAATGACCTTACTAAATAAAAACAACTAACCGACTAACTAATAAACTACAACTAACAGACTAAGTAAATAACTAACCAAAGGAAAACAACTAAAATAAACAACTAATTAACTAAATAAACAACTAAGTAAATTAATAAACAGCTATCTAAATAAAAACAACCAAATAAATAAATCGAACATTTGTATCATTCAGAATAAAGATTACATTTACATTTATGCATTTGGCAGACGCTTTTATCCAAAGCGACTTACATTGCATTATACTATACATTTGTATGTGAGTATGTGCAATCCCTGGGATCGAACCCATGACCTTGGCATTGCTAGTGCCACGCTCTAACCACTGAGCTACAGGAAAGCTGTAACAGAAATATTATTATTTTCCAGACATTCTCTTTTTAAAAACTGGATTTGCTCACTCATATTGCTTACACTGTGTTTTGCTAATCCTGCCCTAATTTAAATAATAAAAAATTAATTTGACTCGTGTCCTTCACATTATGTTAAAATATGTGCACACAAAACCAGCCTTGAGTGTATCACTTAGTCGCGCTTTCACCCATTTGTATACTGATTTATGCTAATGTTTTTATGCTTATAAACTCTCATTGTTTTTTTATGGTGGAAATAGATTCCAGCTTTCACATGATTTACTGAAATGGTCATTACTCTCAAAAAATGGCTGAAGACTGACTTGAGGACTCGACTAATAATACATAACCATAAATAAAGTCTTTTATAAAACACAACTCCTTTTCACTAACTACACAAATCAGTGTAAAGAAAATAAATTTGGTTTCAGTAAAAAGGATTCTAGCTCATTGGTTTACAGCAGTCTCATCCCTCCTTCCTCACTCCATCTCCATCCTGCAATGTCTATTTATTCCATCATGACCTTTGACTTCTGTCTGCACTGTTCCGGGGAAACTGCTGATTTCCTTGAGCTCTCTGCAGGAGGTCAGGCCTGTCCCATAATGCACTGCAGCACTGCCAATTTCTTAGCATGCAGTGGTCTGGCTCGATGTCTGGGCAGGTTTCTTAAACTAGAGCCAGATACAGGAAATCCAAAACTATGAGCCATATATAAATAAATAAAAATACACATATTCCAACCCAGTCTAGTTCATGCAAGTACATCAGTGTCGGGGAAAGTTTATTTTAAAAGTAATGCATTACAATATTGCATTACTAATTGTGTTACTTAGTTACATTTTATGGAAAGTAATCCGTTACATTACTTTTGCGTTAGTTTCTCACCTGGGCTTGTTTGTTTCTTTAATAACAACAAAAAAGTTTTATTTTTGGCAAATGTAAAGGCCCTTTCACACCAAAAGCGAAATGAATAAGCTTCAGACTGATCACAAAAGTCATTTTTGCTTATTAGTATGATTGAATTGGATCATCAAAGGTCAGGAGCAAAGACATTGGTTAATAAAGTGAGATTAAATACATAAAGTATATTTGTTTAATTTAATACATTTTAATATTGCAGGTTTGTGCAATATTCTGAAATTGCATTTTACTGTACTTACTCATTTTGAGGAATACTGAATCTGTTTTTGTGCAAGTGAGATGAATAAATGGTCACATTTAGTCTAGAACTTCAATAACCATCATGTTTACACACAACGCGTCTGAACTTACGATTTCTCTCAAAATGGCGACAGGAGAGCTGTCAGCCAATACATGGGAAAAAAGTAACTTGCATTACTTATTTGAAAAAGTAACCAAGATATTCTGTTGCAAATTTAAAAGTAATGCGTTACTTTACTAGCTACTTGAAAAAGTAATCTGATTACGTAACTCAAGTTACTTGTAATGCGTTACCCCAACATGTTTACCTAAACTAAAAGAATCCTAATCTAATAACAGCTCATAAAACAGCATCACTTTCTTATTCTCAGACCTTTTGTCTTCACATTTCTCTTATTATTTTCTTTAGTAGCTGTTAGTGGCATTTCACTTGGTATCATTTTCACCTTTCCTTTGATCCTCCAGTCTTTTCAGTGAAATTAACTGCTCTCTTTTTTAAATTATTCTTTACACATTTTTTTTTTTCATTATCACACACTATATTTTTCATAATCTTCCAATTTTCCTACTCTGTGCATCCTTTGAAACAGAAGTAATGCTAGTCTAAGCTGTTTCAAAATGAAATATTAGCATATTTCGAACTGGACAGCACACTGAATGCTGCCTACTGTTTTTTTTTAAAATAGCATGTGAAACAGATTATGTAACAGTAAACATTTCAAATAGTAGTACTTGCATGACCTCATTATTTGTGCATGTTTCCAGCATTACTTGTGTTTCAACGGACGCACAGAGCCAATGCTACAAATGCTGTTTAATCATCTCAAAAAAGTATTTTGCATTTTTAATCCAGTTTCAAGTTAACATGCCTTAAAGAGGCACTTTCATTTTCAACTTTCTTTAGTGTAATGTTCCTATTTGAGCATGAAAAAGGTCTGCAAAGTTACAAAGCACAAACAGTTATTCTGTATATCAGTCTCACTGTTTCTGAACTCCTTGAAACGCCTCCATTGTAGTCTTGAGTTTTCTTCCAGAAACAAACATATGCATATGCAAAATAAAGCTGTTTGAGTTAGTTAGTAGTGTGTTGAAAGTCTTGGTTAGGGGCGTGACATTTCCCAAACACGTTTGAAGCGGTTGACCAATCACAACACACTGATCCAGCCGACCAAATCAGAGAACACTGCGCTTTTCGGAAGGAGGGGCTTTATAGAGGAACTAAACAGAGCGTTACTGACAGACTACAAAGAAAGGTGCTGCAAAAATGTCAAAATATGCTAAAAATAATGTTTTTTTTAACATTCAAGCATGAAAAACTATTCTAGTAGAGCCCAAAAACTAAATCAAAACTTTGTAAAGGGCATAATAGGTCCTTATTAAAAAAAAATGTAATGTCTTTTTAAAAAATAATAATAAATCAAGGTGTGTCAGAGATACATACAGTATATAAAGCTACTGTAAACTGCAAAAAACGAATAACATGAGTATGGTAGCATGTTATCCTGAGGCTTATATTCTCTTGACTTGGGTTCCATTACCCATCATCCTCTTGTACTGACCCCCTCCTGCTATTGTAGAAGCAGATTTAATGTTATACAACATGCATTTCTGTAAACTGCGGAAGGTTGACAAGGACAAAAACAAGCTCTATCTATTCAAAATCTTCTTTGTTGCTATTTGAATGCACATCAGCTCTGACCAAATTCACAGAAGAAAACTGAAATAAAGAACCTGTTTGAACATGTTGCTGTATCAACAGGAGACATTTTAAATTATGTTCAAAACTCCAATTGATTCATACATTTCTTTCATCTCTGGTTCCCTTAAGAACTCTCACTTCTCACCTCAGTCTACAATCGGTCTGCTTCAGTTCACAACATTTTGCTCTGAGAGGTAATGTAGAAGGATGAACGTTTCAATTCCATATTTGAAGCATAAAAACATATTGCACAGAACAAGTGAGACTGTAATAACAGTGCTAGAAGGAGAAGAACAAAAGAGTAAGACAGACAGTGAGTCAGCAGAAAGTATTACTATCCTGAGGTCTTTTCACAGCTGTAACAAGGACATATAAAATCCAGAGCTTCTCGTTTTCTCTCAGATAGATTTTTAATAAGTCATGGAGCTGTAAGTGTGTGACACGGTTGCTGAAGGTCACGCAGGAAGTTCACAGTAACAATCCAGGAAACTAAGGGAAGAACTGAAGAGAAATGAATGCATCTCAAATGCACCTCCTGTGAATTACACTTCAGATTTTGTCATGCTTGCAGTAAACGGCCCGAAAAAGCATTTGGACACTTAATACACACTTAAAATATGTCCTAATTGAACTAATCCTGGCTTAATCTAAGCCCTGTCTGTGAAATCAGGCTTAAAACTTTTTCTTTTTCTTTTTTTTTACCAGGTAAACCAGTCTGGCTAGAGCAGCGGTCAACCGAAGGGCATTCTGTTCACATTCAGAGCTGCATTTTATGTCATTTTTATGATATTCAGTCATAAACAACCTGAAACAATGCAAGGCTTTCATACAGGCTTATAATGCAGATTATTCATAATTTTGTAAAAGCCACATAGAACAACCCTCAGAGTGTTAAAGACGCTGCCCACACATACATTCGTGCTCTGTCTCACACACACACAAATGGAATGAATATAAATGTCCTCCTCTGCTAACACCTCCGGTCCATCCGACTCTCAGGTTGTTATGCTCCAATACACCTTGAAATTTCTCTCTCTCTTTCAGATTCTAGCTCTTTCTCTGGCTTATTCTCCATCTCAGTGAACTGAATTGCGGGTGAAGGGAGTCTAACAGGTAAGAAGAGTATCTGTACAAATTCTTAAATCAAGATACATTTACTTGAGAAGCAATTTTAAGTCTTGTTTTCTGAAATAAATCAATCAAAATTAAGTAACTTCATGCTTAAAACAAGAACAAATATCTATCTGCCAGATTAAATGGCAGATATTTTTTTCTTCTTTTAAGTAAAGACACTTAATTTAGACACATTTTTCAGAAAACAAGATTTAATATATTGTCATTTTGTTTCTCAAGTATCTTGATTTAAGAATGTTTAGATATTTGTACTGGAAAACAAGAGAAACGGACAATGTGGATTTTAATTATATTTAAACAATTTCATGAATTTTAAATTTTAAATAAGTCTATATTTACACTACCATCTTTACATTTTTTCCACTGATCTCAAAAACAATAGAACAATTTATAATCTTTATATGACTCTGTTCTTGGTTTTTGCAGAAGCTCAAACATGATGTGTAACACGCAAGAATGAACCTCATTGGTTCTTGCGGGAGCTCAAACGTGATGCGTAACACAAGAATGAACCTCACTGGTTCTTGCGGAAGCTCAAACGTGCTGCGTAACACGCAAGAATGAACCTCATTGGTTCTTGAGGAAGCTCAAACGTGCTGCGTAACACGCAAGAATGAACCTCATTGGTTCTTGAGGAAGCTCAAACGTGATGCGTAACACAAGAATGAACCTCATTGGTTCTTGAGGAAGCTCAAACGTGATGTGTAACACAAGAATGAACCTCATTGGTTCTTGCGGGAGCTCAAACGTGATGCGTAACACAATAATGAACCTCATTGGTTCTTGAGTAAGCTCAAACGTGATGCGTAACACAAGAATGAACCTCATTGGTTCTTGCAGGAGCTCAAACGTGATGCGTAACACAAGAATGAACCACATTGGTTCTCGAGGAAGCTCAAACATGCTACTTAGCAATTTTTTCATCATATAAAGTGATTGTGCCTCTTCAAAAAAATTTGACTAAACAGCTCAATTCATATGGATTAGTTTTTTAAGATCTCTTTATGAAGTTTTTGAAGCGTCAAAGTGGTAGTTGTGTGGACTGTCAATAGAGGAACAGAAATCTGTCAGATTTAATTAAAAATCTCTTTATTAATGTTTCAAAGATGAACAAAATTTTTACGGGCTTGGAACGTCATGAGGGTGAGTAACTGATGACAGAATTTTAATTTTTGGGTGAACTAACCCTTTAACTAACTAACTCTCAAGGACAACACACGTTTAAACCATTTCAGATAGGCTGTCTCTCTTAATTAATCCCCTTTAAATTATCAACAATATCTACTAAAATGATCCTAAGTTAAATTATGTGGTCTTCACATGCTGTCTAGTTCAGCAGCTCATTAGACTTTGGAACAAGAATTTTGACTCTCTTTCTTCCATTTCGAAGATCCTTGATGTATCTGGATGTGGTTTATTTAGGATATGCTACTGTTATAAGTAAGAAAAGCCCCGATGGGAGAATCTGATGGGAAGGATGGTGAGAAATGAGCTGATAGTGTAATTAGTGTGTATGTGTGCATGCTTTACACAAGCCATTGCACTCTCTCACTGTATGTTCATTTTCTGAGAAGTTTCTAAATTAGCCGCGGGTAATTACATTCTCTCAGATCCGTTAACATGAGACTCTGTGCCCGGACTAGAAAAGATAAAGGCGGATTTAAATGGAAGGATTGATGAAGACCGTTCCATACGATATTCCTGTTAAATCCATAACTCATTTTCTCTAGTAATGATCCTCCTGACGTCTGTGTGTGTGTGTGTGTGTGTGTGTGTGCGTGTGTTCTTGTTTATATTACATCGTGGGGACCAAATGGCCCCACGATGTAATAAAAACCTGAGATCACCTACATCGTGGGGCCCAGCCAGCGGTCCCCACGAGGGAAATGGATTAATAAACATACTAAATGATGTTTTTTTGAAAATGTAAAAATGCAGAATGTTTCCTGTGATGGTTAGGTTTAGGGATAGGGGTAGTGTAGGGGGA
>RJVU01061862.1:1015900-1034480 GCA_003731715.1 Anabarilius grahami | reverse complement strand
GTTCAAAGCAGCCCCATTGAAGTCAATGGACGCTGGGCTTCAATAGGGAAATGCACTGTGACGCTGCGGGAATGTATGAGAAGGAAATCGAGTCAGCCGACCTGCTATATGTAACTGATTCTGAACGAACTCGTCTTTGAGATGAACGTTTTCTAACGCATTTTTAGTCAATAAAATGTTAATACAATAGTACATAT
Source organism: Anabarilius grahami (assembly GCA_003731715.1). Classification (NCBI taxonomy): domain Eukaryota; kingdom Metazoa; phylum Chordata; class Actinopteri; order Cypriniformes; family Xenocyprididae; genus Anabarilius; species Anabarilius grahami. Next base: position 1,034,283 of record RJVU01061862.1, on the reverse strand, counting down.
TTGACCATTAATTTTGTGACATTATAAGGGAAGCCGAGCTTCCCTTGCAGTCTTAAAGAAATCGTCCCTGATATATATATATATATATATATATATACACACATACACACACACACACACACCAATCCGGCATACCATTATGACCACCTTCCTAATATTGTGTTGGTCCCCCTTTTGCTGCCAAAACAGCCCTGACCCATCGAGGCATGGACCCTGAAGGTGTGCTGTGGTATCTGGCACCAAGATGTTAGCAACAGATCCTTTAAGTCCTGTAAGTTGCGAGGTGGAGCCTCCATGGATGTTGTTTGTTCAGCACATCCCACATATGCAAATCCCCACGTCAACACCTCAAACTCTTTGCTGCGCTCCTTAAAAGCATTCCTGAACCATTTTTTCTTTGTGGAAGGGCGCATTGTCCTACTGAAAGAGGCCACAGCTACCAGGGAATACCGTTTCCATGAAAGGGTGTACATGGTCTGCAACAATGCTTAGGTAGGTGGTACGTGTCAAAGTAAGATCCACATGGATGGCAGGACCCAAGGTTTCCCAGCAGAACATTGCCCAAAGCATCCCACTGCCTCCACCGGCTTGCCTTCTTCCCATAGTGCATCCTGGTGCCATGTGTTCCCCAGGTAAGTGGCGAACACGCACCCGGCCATCCACGTGATGTAAAAGAAAACGTGATTCATCAGACCAGGCCACCTTCTTCCATTGCTCCGTGGTCCAGTTCTGATGCTCACGTGTCCACTGTTGGCACTTTCGGCGCTGGACAAGGGTCAGCATGGGCACCCTGACTGGTCTGCAGCTATGCAGCTCCATACGCAACAAACTGACATTCTGACATCTTTCTATCAGAACCAGCATTAACTTCTTGAGCAATTCGAGCTACAGTAGCTCGTCTGTTGGATCGGACGACACGGGCCAGCCTTCGCTCCCCACATTCATCAATGAGCCTTGGCCGCCCATGACCCTGTCGCCGGTTCACCACTGTTTCTTCCTTGGATCACTTTTGATAGATTCTGACCACTGCAGACCGGGAACACCCCACAAGAGCTGCAGTTTTGGAGATGCTCTGATCCAGTCATCTAGCCACACAATTTGTCCCTTGTCAAACTCTCTCAAATCCTTACGCTTGCCCATTTTTACTGCTTCTAACACATCAACTTTGAGGACAAAATGTTCACTTGCTGCCTAATATATCCCACCCACTAACAGGTGTCGTGATGAAGAGATAATCAGTGTTATTCACTTCACCTGTCAGTGCTCATAATGTTATGCCTGATCGGTGTATATGCCACACTACAGCAAGTTGAAGTATGACCCAAATCCTTGATGAGTCAATGCTACAACACAATAAAAGGTTTGAAGAGTCTTATAAGGCCTGAACAGTTTTTATAGGACTTACATAATTTAAAAATCTATGTAATATCAGAAAATGCGGATGATTTTGTCCTGAAAGAAAGAGAAAGCGGAACAGTGTTGGAGAAAGATTGTGTTGGTGTTAAACGCCCTCAGAGATGCAGGACCAGAGATCGTATAGGAACACAGCATTTATATTCATTCTGCTGCATATGAGAGAATGAAGTCATCTCAAATGTTTCTCTGACAGAAATAAAAGATTAATTTCAGAAACATCAGATACATATATATGTTGTTTATGTGGTTAATAAGTGTGCGTATGTGTGTCTGTTGGTACATTTGCATAATTTGCCTGTTTGTATTTTCTTACAAAATGATAAGGACTGAATTCCAACAAATTGCAGTCATATGAACAGACCAACACGCACACACAAACACACACTCTCCCTCGAGCAATCTCTATCCCTGTGCATCTCCAAATCCGATCAAACCAGATCACAGGGGAATGATGGATTCATCTATCCTTCCCCTTTTGCTCACGGACACACATTAACGCTCACGCAGTCGGCCTCTTCTCAGAACGAAAACACAAACTATTCACATGCACAGAAACGAAAGGAGCAAATGGTTTATCCACTCTCGAATTTCCTCCCCGTGTCGAGTGCTTGAGGAGAATCCGAAATTCCTCCCATGATCATTAAATAATTTAGAGACACCGCTCCACTGATCATTAGAGAGACGGAACAGAGGGAAGCACGGCGGGAGGGGGAGCACGAAGAGATTGTGAAGATACGGGAAGCAGGAAAAGTGGGTGTAATGGAGTGGAGGATCTTTCTTGGAGGCAGAGAGAGAGAGAGAGTGAGAAAGAAGCTGGAAGATGAAGAGAAATCTTCCAGTTTTAGAAGAAGTTTTCATTGTCCTCTTTGAACCACTGAGGGGAATAGTGCGAGCACGCGATCAGAGGGCTTGAACGTCTGCATTAATGAAGCGGAGATAAATTTCACATGATTAATTCTGATTTGTCTGTCCTCCTCCAGAGGTTGTGTTGGGATTAATTAGTACTCTATTCACAGTGTTAAACTTCTCAGAAATTCAGATTCGATTGTTTGGATTATGAGGCAATCTTGGTTTCACTGTTCATAGCAAGAGCTTCAGCCAAAACTACTTCTTTCTTAAAATATATATAAAAATGTTTTTTATAAATTCAGAAGTGCTTTCCCATGCATAACAGTGTTCTTTTTTTCCCCCTTTAAGACTGGTCTTAACTTTTTTTAATTCAGTTACATAAAAAGGTTTAAAAGTAAGTCAAATTAACTTTTGGCTAACTAGTTGATGTTCACTGTAATTATGAGATTTCAACTTGTAAAAAGCATTTACGTCCTTGAAGAGCTTGTAATTACAACTTGCAAGCTGGGAAATTTCAGAGAGCTCCTACTTGTATCATGTGACTATTGTTCCATCTGACTGCTGCAGATTCATTTAGGCCCCGTTTACACTAGTGCATTTTCGTTTAAAAACATAAGTTTTGCGACGGTTACGCCTGTTGTTTACATTACGCCAGTGTTTTCGAACCTCGAAAAAGGAGACTTTCAAAAATGCAGTAGATCTCATTTTAGTTTGAAAATGGCGGGGTTGCATTTCAGTATAAACGACCCGAAACGGAGAATTTTGAGAACGATAGCGTGGCTGCCCACATTCGCTCTGTGTATCCTTGATGACCATGTAAACCAGGGGTGTTCAAACTATGGCCCGCGGGCCAAATGCGGACCGGCGATGAATTTCAAACGGCCCGCAACTTGTCTATTAATATCTATTATACGTGGCCCGCCATGCATAATTTACAAATTGTGCAGTTTCACAAAGTCAACACAAGGTGGCAGTACTAGATTTCAGGCCAGGGAAACATTAACGCGTTAAAAGCGGAACGAAACAGCGCTGCTTGTGCGTACTGCGCAATGCGCGACTTGCTGAATTTCTCGATCACACGACCACTAAACAGCCAGTGAGAAGTGTTCGAGTTCGGCATAGATGTCTCCGGTACAAGCTGCAAATCTCTCTGTGATTTAATTCAGTTTAAAGCCAGTTGAAACAGCGCTGACTTAATCAACAACACTAACGTGCAAAACATTGAAACATATTGAGCCGATCCAGTTGGAATAGCCTACTTCAACCAACAATTCAACAACATTAATCATGGATTTACTGTGGTAACACTAACTGTAACTGTGGTATTTTGTCAGAAATGTAGGTTAATATCTAATTTTATTTCATTTTTAATGTAGACATGTATTAAATGAGTAATTAAGGCCAAATTACATACTATTTTTGTCATAAACTTACAGTTTTGTGCATTTGTATTTATATTAAATGCGTTTTAATACCATAAAGCCATTCTAGATATAGAAACAATATTTGTACTTTTAACCATACTTGAGGTGCCATGTGTGGTTTTACCTGTGGTGATCTAATTGGAGTACGGAGTACTTTTTAATTTAAATAAGAATAGAGTTCTAACCCAGTAATACTTAAAGTTTACCCTTTAAAAACACGGTTGTTAAAAGTTTTACAGATATTTTGTGTATTCAATTTGTGTGAGATCTGTGTCCTATCTCAAGCTACTCTACTGTCAGCTCAAGCTTTTGTCGAATCTTTCATGTTTTCAAGAAACAAACCATGTAATAATATATATATATATAATAGAAAAGGAACCGGCCCCCAGATGTGTCCACAACATCGAATCTGGCCCCCTTTTAAAAAAGTTTGGACACCCCTGATGTAAACAATAACATGGAGACTGAACAGCAATCTTTGCTGGCTTTGTTGTAATTTTTAGCAGCCATTGTACAGTTAAACTCTGCATTTTTTAATACTGCAGCTGCCTACATGCGAAGAGGCAACTGTTTACACTTGTACACACATCCCCAGTGTGCATGAACGGTCATTCATGAATGCAACATGCGTTTTCGGCCGTGTAGTGTAGCCGGAGATTGTTTCTGAAACGCTGTGGAAACGCCAGTGTGGACATGGATCGTTTTCATTTTAAAACACCATTTTAAAACAAAAACGCACTAGTGTAAATGGGGCCTTAGGCTTTGATAGTGTTGCCACACAAATGCATAATTCCCAGCCTGACAACGTGAAAAGTGAGTACAACGTCACGTACTGTCATCTCGGAATTACTGTAATTTTGACATGGAGTGAACACAGCATATGTGCAATTGGCTTTCTAGTCTCTAGGCATAATTTAATGTATTTCCCTGGAATCATAGCAGCATTTTATCATCAACCAGGTGAAAGGTCTCTGTATTTTTGTCCATATATGCATGCAGTGAAAGCCAAGTTGTTGACTTTCATTGTATGGGAAAAAACAGTTCTTCAAAATATCTTTCCTGATGGAACGACATGGGTGTGAGTAAATAGTGACAGAATCTTCATTTTCGGGTGAACTAGTTCTTTAAGACGGACCAATGGAAATGAGTAGAGCACTTAAATGTAATACTTACGGTTAGAGGTTTTGAAAAAAAGTATGAGCAACTGTAATAGTGATGCTTAACACACTTAAACACCACTTATCACAAGCCTTTTCCATTATAAGCCTTTCACAGGCTATGTAAAACCTCACAAATCTCTACTTGGCACACCAGCAAAAATCCAGAGTGATCGCATAAAGGCTTTAGGTTTAATCCCATGTGGGTCTAGAGAATTATTGCCCTGCCCAACAAGACCACTACTATTGTGCCCTTGAATGAAGCACTTAACCACACGCTGGTCCATGGGGGAATCTGGTTAATGACATCTAACCTATTTGACCCAGAGTAGATGCTTTTTGTCCCGATAACTTTAACAGCAATGGTCCGGAAGACCTGTGTTCATGCCAATCAACATCTGCAGCTTAGAAAAGACACAAAGTAAAAGAAAAGGTGTGATGAAAATTTAAAAGATGAAGAGTTGTATGATCTATGACATAAAATAACAACTGTGAAAATACACAAATGGGCAATGGGGAAAATGCACAAGGCCTCAAGACATGTTTTTTTTTTTTTTAAAGTTAAATTTATTTTAACGTAGGCGGCACGTTTTTAGAACGCAGTGTCGTGTGCGAGACGCTGCAAAAGACACAAGATGTGAGAGCAACAGTCAAACGTGTCTAGCGCGTTTAGATAGAAAAATTATGAAAAGTAGTGAAGTGGAATTTAAAAATGTGTTCTGTGTGAACGGCCCCTTAGAATGTTGTGTACCAAACATGATAGGCTTTATTGGGTTTCATTTTGAGCACAGAAAGAGCCAGGTTGAAATCGAGTTGTAATACAGCACTGAACTGAATTGATTCAAAGCATTTTCTGACACAGAATAAACTCTAAATGTGTGGGCACACTCTGTCAAAGTGATAAAAGAACCTTCATTTTATATTTAATGTGAGCATTTGGTGGAAATCTAGGTCACATCCCAGTGTAAGAATAGTTTGTTGTAGTTTCTGAACGGTAGTTGTACCAAATCACCCTGCTCCTCTTTGCTCTGGGCTTGAATGTACTGTAACACACACGGGACGCCTGTCCTCCTTAATGGGTTAGTTCACCCAAAAATAAAAAATTACCCTATGATTTACTCACTCTCAAGCCATCCTAGGTATATACGACTTTCTTCTTTCAGACGAATACAATCAGAGTTATATTATTAAATATCCTGGCTCTTTCAAGCTTTATAATTGAAGTGAATAGAGAATGAGATTTTGAAGCCCAAAAAAGTGCATCCATTAATCATAAAAGATAACCACGGGGCTCCAGGGGGTTAATAAAGGCCTTCTGAAGTGAAACGATGTGTTTATGTAAGAAAAATATCCATATTTAAAACTTTAAAAACTAAAATAGCTAGCTTCCCACAGACGGCCGTACTCATGAATTAACGGCGAAAGAGTGAACTCTGACGCATAACGTATTGACAAACGCGGAAGCACAGAGGAGAAAGCTAAACAAATTAGAAGTCTAAAATAAGCATTTTTAAAGAGAAATGTATGAGAATTTCGATATAAGAGAATATACGATCTTGAGTTTGTTGCCCAGCCCTATTTGTTTGAACAGGAGCAGCTTACGCTACTTCTACATCATGTCAGAAGTTACTCTTTTGGCCTAAGTCGATGTGCGTACAGCCGTCTGCCGAAAGCTATTTATTTACGTCTTTAAAGTTTCAAATATGGATATTTTTCTTACACAAATGCAATGCTTCGCTACAGAAGGCCTTTATTAACCCCCTGGAGCCGTGTGGCTATCTTTTATGATGGATGGATGCACTTTTTTGGGCTTCAAAATTCTCTATTCACTGCCATAAAGCTGGAAAGAGCCAGGACATTATTTAATATAACTCCGATTGTGTTCCTCTGAAAGAAGAAAGTTATATACACCTAGGATGGCTTGAGGGTGAGTAAATCATGGAGTAATTTTCATTTTTGGGTGCACTATCCCTTTAAGTGCTTGGGGTGAAACATGGATTGCTAACACACATATACAGATACAGCTACCTTGAAGACAAAACACAGCTGCATGTGTAACAGGGGTCAGAGATAATGATGTGAAACTAGTTCTCCCAGAGCGTCAAGTCTATTTGTCGAACAGTGTGTTACAGTGTTTAATCTCAAGCGGCAAGACCAGACCTCTAAAACTCTCCTGACCCGAGCTCTTCAACTCTCACTCAGCACTATATCGAGACCTCTACCTCCAAGAGTCTGGTCGTTCTCATTTAGACAGGCCTGTTTGATGTCATCTTGGACAGTGAGGAGGTGTCTGCCTGCTTGTCTCCCTCTCTTTTGCTCCTTCCAGGCTTTCTCTCTAGCTACACTTTAATATTTAATGCACATGCCATACAGCAGATGGTACCATAAAAAAGAGCATCAATATTTGATGCAAACTCTCCCCAGCCCTCTCTGTTCTCCTTCCTTAGATTTTTCTTTCGCACTCATTCATGATGAAGCACTTCGAACGGCGTAGTCGGTATTGTTAGCGATCGCCGTTGTGTCCCACGGTGTCATGCGTTTGTGTTGCTTATGAAATATTAAATCTTTGTTGATGGTTATGACATTGCATGATAGTGAGGTAATTTACAGTCTCATCAGAGTAATTTGTAGATAATCTGTGCTCCACGGTGCAGGTGGATAATTTGGGTCGTACATCAGAGCTGCACTTTTAATTCAAAGCTTTGTTTTGCAAGGTCAGGTCTTGCATTGCACGATTCCGCTTGTTCAATGTGCTCGAACAGCCATCGGGAGTCTAATCAAAGGTGAGGTGGAGCATAGGAAATTACTCATTTGCATCCTTGTTAATATGCAGATACTCTCATTTTTGAACATAAATCACAAATGCTGCAACAGCGACTCATTCCATCACAGTTTGATCATTTTAAAACAAGAAAATGCCATTAATCATTCAATACCAAATGTCTCAACAGTTTTCTCGAACTAATATAAGGCAGAGCTACTCGTTAATCAAAAGAAGAAGAATAAATCAACTGAAAAACAAAACCACTGAACATGGCCATTTTGAAGTGAAAATGCTAATACTAACAGCATATGTATCTACAGATTTTTGTTTTTTTCTTGCTTGCTATTCACGATAAAACACGGCTATGACTGCTTCACCCAACAGTTCTGTGTATCCCTACACAACACCCTTAGCAACCACTCTTAGCAATGTAAACTGTTTGTTCTCAATTGATTTTGTTCATTGAAGCTTACTTTATTATGTAGAAGAGTATTGTGAGAAAGAGATCGAGTGAGTGAGTTTATTACCTGCATTCAGATTTAACATTTTCCTTCAGGTCAGTCCTAATAAATGTCTTGTATTATCTTGTCCTTTTAACATTTAAGGGGTTTTCCCGTGACTGACAGCGCTAGTCAAAGCATTTGACAGTTGCATCTTGTTCCGTGTTCACAACAATTCAGTCTTTTCAATGTAAAAGTCTTCGCTACTGACCGACACACTCATAAAGAGTCTTTGCCGCCATCTAATGGCGTAATAATGTAACTTCTGTTGCTGTTCACGGTCAGGGACTATTTTTTCCGGCGGAAGGAAGGCTTTTAGTGAAAGTTTACTTCATGAAAGTTGCACTGATACATATTTTTGGCTTTAATATTTGTATTGTGTGGTAACCGTTTTATAAAAGCAATAAGGTACTCGAAGTTAGTGCTGTATCATGAATAAGCCACAACTCCGCTTCGCGTCATGCCTAACAATGCCCTTCAGCCGTGACTGAAGGCAAGTGCACACTGTGCGATTTTGGACACGATTTGGTCATCTGAGACAAATTTTGAGAATCCTAAAAGATTCCTATAATCCTAGGCAAAAATCTGTAGTCTTTGATCGCTAGTTTGACATGTTCACTGACAGCCGATTAATATAATGACCATTGCAATCAAATTGTACCTCTGACGAAATTCTGGCAGTGACAGAAGATTTGGTGCACAGTCTTGCAGTATGACTTCTCCTATGACAAACGTCAAATTGTCTTTTTTTTTCAAGATTAGCTGTGATCAAAATTAACACTAGAGATTTCTTTGTTAGCCACCATTTCAGTCCTGCATGTAATGCAGCTCACAGTCTCCGAATGTGTGTGGGTTGATGATGTAAAACTCTGGACAAGTTTTCAAGTGCGTGTCCGTTTTTAATGTGTCTTGACTTTCGTACAGTCTGACATAAATGACAACTAAGATCCCACAGGTTGACATGAGGATCATGTTCGTACAGTCTGACAAGCAACAATCGTAAAGGACTATTATAAATCGCACAGTGTTGCAATTTATTCACGATACAGTACAGCCTCTTGTACCTTATTGCTTACATATACTCACAACTAATAAGAAAATAAAACTAAAAGTACGATGAAAACTGAAAATATAAAAATAAAAAGTTAATTAATAATTATAATAAAAACTATAATAACACTATAATAACACTGCAAGTACGAAGACTTATAATAGTGATTTTTAAAACATTAAAGCCTTAAAAACATGATGGATGTAGTAGACATGACCGCAGAGTTGAACAGGGCAGAGCAGCGACATTTTACCGTTGCAAATGGACAACCTAAAGCTCTCAGATAGAGTGGCCTGATGGTCCATTAGTGGGTATAAAGATGAGTGTTTCTCTTTCTCTCCAGGGAATGAACAGATGCATGGTGTGGGGGTTACAGGTCTGTACATAATCCATCCAGGACCACTTTCACTACGAACCAATCAGAAGGGCTCATTTTGCTCAACCATCCAATCAAGAGGCTCATACTGTTTCACTAAACCAGTCAGGATGTCACAACCATGCTGGCTTAAGAATGTTTGGTGAATTAATGCAACAGAAGGAGAGATTAGAAATATGGGTTAGATTAAAAAGGTGTGAAACAGATGTGTGTATTATAATGACGTTCTTTATTTAGTAACACAAACTACGCCTGAACTTTTCACATCGCTTTTACTGGATGAGATGAGATTCTTGGAAAATTGGTTTCAAATAAATAATGAAAAACACGATTTAAATGTTTTTTTACTGTAAACTGAAACTATGTCATAAAGAACATGGAACTTTCAAATTGAACTTGCAAACATGATTTCATAAATGGAATTTGCTGATAGAAAAAACAAAATTATGATGTCATAACGAAGATATGAAAGCTCCGCAAACATGATGTCACAAACAAATGGAATTTGCTGCTGTAAAAATCAAACTATGATGTCATAATGAACATGAGGATGTTCAGTCTACACTAGCAAATGAAAATGCCTGTGTAAAAAAAGCTTTCCATTCATTTGAAGCTCCAACTTGTCACTTCTCGCAGTGATGGATAGTTCTGGTAAGATGGATGATTCAGTTCGAGCATACAGAGCAGAGACTTAAAGTCGAGAGGGAACAATGTGCTACTACAAATTCATCCAGTGTTGCATTCAGACTGCCAAACGCTGGCGTCTCACAGGAGTCAGAAACACTGAATCTGATCCCTGATGCGCTCAGACAGAAAGCGAGAGTGAGAGTTTATCCGGCCAAGAGTGAGCCAGCGAGGCACTCAACATCATGCTGAAGAACATTTCGAGTTGGATTCACCAGTCAAAAACCACTTCAACAAAACACAATACAAATAAACAACAGCAAGTGTCTCTGCATTGAAAATAAAGATCCATCCAAGTTCCATGTCAGTTTTTTAGACTTGTTAATTGTTTAAATAGGATAGGTAATTATGGCAGACCTGGTGTTAACCTCTTATTTTGTCTGGTTCTCTAATGAGTCATAACAAGGCAAGTGCAATTATAATTAGTACACTCTAAAATATACTCAAATACATCAGCATATGTCACCCAGTTTTAGGTCTTAAATTATGCATGCATTCAATTATAATGAACAGCTCATCTAATGACATTATGTTGCATGTCTGAGACATCTATGGTATCAACTGATACACAATGCATTTGCATTTTAATTGCTCACACGCTCGCTCTTTTTATTGCTAAACCTCTAGTATTGTTTTCCCAGAAGCTGAACTCAAGCAAGAAGTCACTTTCTGGTGTTTAGAACAGCATGCTTTCATTATACTTTTGCATAATACTGCATAGTATAGTACACATACTATATAGTATGTATGCTAAGTTTTCTGTATGTGCAGAAAACCCAAATGAGCTACTACATTTGCCAAAATGTGCAGTACACAAAACTGTATCCCATTTACAGTGATTATGAGAGAAGAACCCTATAGATTCTACTTAGAAAATTAGTTTCAAATAAATAATTGTTAGATTTGATCTCTGTTTCTCTGTGGCACCACAATATGAGAGACTTATTTTACAATAATGAAAAGCTGAATAAGGTAAAAAAAAATTTAAGAGCAATAATTTGATTTTTTTCCCACCCTGGTCATTCCACCTTATTTTTCAGGTAAAAGCGAGTGCAGCCATTTGTAAATTTAATGTGTCTGGCTTCCAGTGTCATTCGCTTCCAATTATTTTTTAGGTGTACAAAACAGGTCGTTATGCTGCTTGATATTGCAAACTGGTATTTCTTCCCGTATTATTTTAATGTATTGTCTTAATTATAAACATGCTGGTTTGTAAAGCAAACAGTTTTACAGTTTTTCCTATGGTGTTTCCTATAGCAGATAATAAATCAGAAGTCTCGCACATTGACAGAAAACACCTTACTTCTGCGTGGAAAAATAAGGTGGATACTGTAAACTGAAAATATGATGCCATATGGAACATATGGAGATTTCAAACTGCCCTAGCAAATTTGATGTCATAAATGGAATTTGCTGCTGTCATAAATGGAATTATGCATGACATGGACATCATTACTGTGTAAAATAAAATAATAAAATAAAATAAAATGAAATAAATCTACCTCATCTCTCTAAATATCTCTAACATGCACACAAATGTAGTGTACTGCTACTACTCCTTAACAGAAAAATAGCAGTCAGTTTACACTAATATTCCATTCCAAAAGAATGCTGTGTTCAATTGGGAGATGTGGAATATTCCTACTCGAAACATCTGACATCCGACTACAAAACTGACATCCTGTGCTCAATGCTCAAAACTAGCATTTGCATTAGAGGTTAACAAAGATGTCTGATTGTTAACAAAAGCATCTCCTGGCAACCAAATTACAGAGGACAAATAGTGCTAGCAAAAAAATAAAAATGAAAATAAAAAAAAATCAACAAAAAAGCCAGTTTACAGTGTTGTACACTCTTGTAGTTACACTTCCTGTGTAGAAACCAAGATGGCATTTCATGTCGTCCCAAACCCGCAAGACATCTTTGTTCATCTTTGGAACACAAATGAAGACATTTTTGCTGAAATTCAAGGTTTTTTAAATTTTTTTATCCCCCATAGGAAGCAACGTAATTACCGTCATTCAAGCTCCAGAAAGGTCATTGTTAAAATATCAACGTGACTACAGTGATTCAACCTTAATGTTACGAAGCGATGAGAATACTTATTGTGTGCAAAAACAAAACAAAAATAACGACTTTATTCAACGTGAACAGGTGTCGGCCAATACTGAGTCGGCGTTCTGACATAGAACCTGAAAGAGCTGCAACAAAAATAGCATAGGAGAATGGCAGGGGAGAGATCAATTTCTTGAATAAAGTCGTTATTTTTGTTTTGTTTTTGCACACAAAAGTATTCTCATCGCTTCAAAACATTAAGGTTGAACCAGTGTAGTCACACTGACTATTTTGAATATGTTTTTACCTTGAAAGTGGTAATTATGTTGCGTTCTCTTGAGGATATAAAAAAAAAACTCTCAGATTTCATCAAAAATATCTTAATTTGTGTTCCAAAGATGATCAAAGGTCTTAGGGGTTTGGAACAACATGAGGGTGATTACTGAAAAAAACTTCATTTTTGGGTGAACTAACAATGTCTGATTGTTAACAAAAGCATCTCCTGGCAACCAAATTATAGAGGACAAATAGTGCTAGCAAAAAAAAATAAAAAAATCTACAAAAAAACACTACAGTAGTGTTCTGTAGCTCTTTTCAAAGAAGAAAGTTGGACGTTTTTTACTTTTTGAGTTGAATGGAATGCAGCATGATTTCTTAGACTGTAAAAAGAGAAGGAATTATAGATGAGCACTGGGGGTGAAAAAAAAATCTAGAGAAACTAAAAAAATGTTGCACTGGGGTCAGAATTAGGCCAAGAGGAAATTCTGAATACCCGCTTAGTCTTAAGGCCCGTTCACACCAAGGACAATAACTGTAACAATAAAGATATAGTTGATCTTGAGAAACTGATTTGTTGTCATGAATGTCATTCACAAATGTTACTGGGCAACCAGTAGTGGGAACGCCCACTAGCGATCTCACCGCCAGTCCCTGGTGACATGCAGAGATAAAGTAGTGTTGTCAAAAGTTGATTGGCTACAATTATCAACACTTCAAAAACATGTTGTAAATAGACACAGATACACATGGGAGCGTTTGAAAGCAGGCGTCTACCAGTGGATCTGTCTATCAGCGGATATATTAGATATATTACACCTGCTTTCAAACGCTTTGAGCATCAAAGATTTCTATTTACAACATGTTTTTGAAGCGTTGATCATCGTAGCCAATCGCAGACATATCTGTTGAGCGTGTGAACACAATGACCAATCAGAGGTGTTTAAGAATCCACTCAACAGTGTTCAAAATGCTAGGGGGAAATGCTGGTCTCATCACATTTGAAAGATTTCAGTACTGACTTTTGGTACTTTTGACAACACTCTGCATCTCTGCATGTCACCAGTGGCTGGCAGTGAGGTCACTAGTGGGCGTTCCCACTACTGGTTGCCTAGTAACATTTGTGAATGACACAATGTTACTCCATGTTGTAGACAACAAATCAGTTTTCTTGTCGCTACAAACATACAGCGCTGCTTGAAAGTTTGTGAACCCCTTGCAGAATCTGTGTAAATGTGAATAATTTTAACAAAATAAGAGGGGATCATACAATATGCATGTTATTTTTTATTTAGTACTGTCCTGAATAAGATATTTTTACATACATTTTTTTTTACATATAGTCCACAAGACAAAAAAAAAAGCTGAATTTATAAAAACGACCCACTCAAAAGTTTGTGAACCCTTGATTCTTAATACTGTGTGGTTACCTGGATGATCTATGACTGTTTTTATTGTTTTGTGATGGTTGTTCATGAGTCCCTTGTTTGTCCTGAGCAGTTAAACTGAACTTCCAGGTCCTGCAGATTATTCACATTTCCAACATCTTTTGCTTATTTGAACCCTTTCCAGCAGTGACTGTATGATTCTCAGATCCATCCTTTCACACTGAGGACAATTGAGGGACTCAAACACAACTATTAAAAAAGGTTCAAACATTCTCTGATGCTCCAGAAGGAAACACGGTGCATTAAGAGCCGGGGGGTGAAAACTTTTGAACAGGATAAAGATGTCCAAATTTTTCTTATTTTGTTTAAATATCTTTTTTTTTTTTTCATTTAGTACTGCCCTTCGGAAGCAACAGAAGACACTTAAATGTTTGCCAGAAGACAAATTAAGTACAATATTCCTTGATCTTCAAATTCTAAAAGTTTTCACCCCCCGGCTCTTAATGCATTGTGTTTCCTTCTGGAGCATCAGTGAATGTTTGAACCTTTTTTAAAAGTTGTGTTTGAGTCCTTCAGTTGTCCTCAGTGTGAAAAGATGGATCTCAAAATCATACAGTCACTGCTGGAAAGGGTTCAAATACACAAAAGATGCTGGAAATCTGAAGAATTTTTAGGACCTGGAGGATTTTTCTGAAGAACAGAGTCCAGTTTAACTGTTCAGGACAAACAAGGGACTCATGAACAACCATCACAAAACAAAAAAAACAGTCCTGGATCATCCAGGTAACCACACACAGTATTAAGAATCAAGGGTTTATAAACTTTTAAATTGGGTCATATTTATAAATTCAGCTATTTTTTTGTCTCGTGGACTTTATGTAAACATCGTTTATGTAAAATATCTTACTCAGGACAGTACTAAATAAAAAATAACATGCATTTTGCATGATCCCTATTATTTTGTTAAAATTATTCACATTTTCACAGATTCTGCAAGGGGTTCACAAACTTTCAAGCAGCACTGTACATTTTGGAAGGAAAAGTCTAAATATAAATGGAATCAGTACATAAAATGCCTAATATTAAAGATGAACAAGAAACAGCAAGTGCCATCGTGGCTATTTATCTGCAGCAAAAAGGCAAATGCCAGTCTATATGGGCTCACGAAACCATTCAGGCTCGGAGTCAGCATGGCACCATATGTACATGGAGACAAATCATAAATTACAAGACAGTTGCCGACCGCTAAAATGAGCTTCTTCTCCATCTTGCCTCGACACTGAAGAGTGACAGATCACATGCGCACCACTGACTTCACTCCTATTAGATGTCTCTCCCGAAAGTCTNCATGATCCCTATTATTTTGTTAAAATTATTCACATTTTCACAGATTCTGCAAGGGGTTCACAAACTTTCAAGCAGCACTGTACATTTTGGAAGGAAAAGTCTAAATATAAATGGAATCAGTACATAAAATGCCTAATATTAAAGATGAACAAGAAACAGCAAGTGCC
Source organism: Anabarilius grahami (assembly GCA_003731715.1). NCBI lineage: Eukaryota > Metazoa > Chordata > Actinopteri > Cypriniformes > Xenocyprididae > Anabarilius > Anabarilius grahami. The sequence continues at coordinate 1,018,829 of RJVU01061862.1, read as the reverse complement.
ATCGTGGCTATTTATCTGCAGCAAAAAGGCAAATGCCAGTCTATATGGGCTCACGAAACCATTCAGGCTCGGAGTCAGCACGGCACCATATGTACCACCGTATGTACATGGAGACAAATCATAAATTACAAGACAGTTGCCGACAGCTAAAATGAGCTTCTTCTCCATCTTGCCTCGACACTGAAGAGTGACAGATCACATGCGCACCACTGACTTCACTCCTATTGGATGTCACTCCCGAAAGTCTCTCTTCATAAAGTTAAACACAACTATCAACTTTGTTGCTTTGCTGGACACGCCCCATCCGGTTGTAAGTCGTCTCAGGAAGAATGTTTGTAACCAAGCAGATTTAGCCCCCATTAACTACCATAGTATTTTTTTCCTACTATGGTAGTTAATGGGAGGTGAGATCTGCTTGGTTACAAACATTCTTCCAAATATCTTCCTTTGTGTTCAACAGAACAAAGAAATTTATACAGGTTTGGAACAACTTGATGGTGAGTAAATGATGACAGAATTTTCATTTTTAGGTGAACTATCCCTTTAAAAACAGCCAAGTATTGAGAGAAGAAGGAAAAAAGTTTGCATGCAAAATATGTTGCCTATACTTCATAATAGTGGATGTTTCACTAGTGTATTTTGTCTTTGCTGCTTTTGACGTTATAGTTCAGGATAGATGCTATAACACTAACAGATGGCTTTCTCCAGGTACTACAAACCTCCTTAAGCCACACAAATGTCATCTGACTATATTCACAAGACCTCTGTGATTTTCTCCCAGAAAAGATGTGGGGGGAAAAAAGAAATACAACTTAAAAGGAAAAAGATCTCACTAGTACTTATGATGCAACTGTTGTGTTGGGAGCCTTTCTGACAAGAGCGAAATTTCTCTTCCTCATTTTCAGATTTTTTTTCTCCGAGATGATAAAAGAGCAGAAGGAGAGCGAAATAAAATGAGAAGTGCGAATGCAGCGTGCATGTGAAATCACAATAAATATAAGTGCAAGAATGCGGCCACTGAAACTACAATGGGATTTATTGCAAACACCTCTTTGCAAGTGACATGTTTATGAGTTGTTTTGTGCAAACACATTACACTACCAATAACAATTTAATCAGCGGGATTGAGAAATGAGCTGTCCTGGACTCGAATTTATCCTCACACTAATCATTGACTGCGGACTTCAATCAAACCTATTTTGTGTTAACAATCAGGAGTCCCCCAATCACAACGTGAGGAGCGAGTTAATGCCGTCGGGTAGACGCTGTTTCTCAAGGTTTTAATTTGACAGATGCACCAGGGACCTCCAGGCCTGATACGACTCCATAAATCAATTTCATTCTTTCTTGCTTTATTTATTCCAGGTTCGTGTATGTGCATCTGTCAATGGCAGCAGATCAGGACTTCAGAAAAATGTGCTTTGAATAATTCATCTGCCTTTCTTACAGGTGCACAGACATTTCTGTACCAACACATTGTTAGACAAGAGACAGGACAAGAATATTTGTATATTTCAATACATCTAATAGATTTGAAGCTGACATTTGTAACCTCTGTGCCACTAGAGTCAGCCAACTCAACTGCAAAATAATGAACAAACAGGTTTAAGGCTGACACTGGTTGATTCAACTTTGCTGCATAAACCTACAGGTAAGTTAACCTAAGAAGAGTCTCAGCCTAAGATGGTAGGCCCATGGACCGTTGCCTGAATGTCTGCTGTATAAGGCTAACAAAGTGGGAAACACTTAGGAAATAAAAAATAACACTGGAATATTGCAGTATTTATTATAAATGATTTATCGGTGCTCATCATTATTTATTTTTTAATTCTTCTCGTAACCTGTAATCATAATAACTCCTTTTTCAATGTCACATAATTTGATTAGTGATATAGAAATAGTATATACACATAGTAAGCAATAAGGTATGAGAGGCTGTGCTGTATCGTGAATAAGTCACAGCTGAAGGGCGTTGTTAGGCACGACGCAAAGTGTAAGCACTAGCCTCTCGTACCTTATTGCTTTTATAAAACGGTTACCACACAATACAAATATTAAAGCCAAAAAATGTATCATGCAACTTTCATGAAGTAAACTTTCATTAAAGCCTTCCTTCCGCCGGAAAGTATAGTCCCTGACCGTGAACAGCAACAGAAGTTACATTATTACGCCATTAGATGGCGGCAAAGACTGTCTTTATGAGTGTGTCGGTCAGTAGCAAAGACTTTTACATTGAAAAGACTGAATTGTTGTGAATACGGAACAAGAACAAGACCAGCGCTGTCAGTCACGGGAAAACCCTTTAAATGTTAAAAGGACAAGATAATACAAAGGACATTTAAACAGATTTTTTTTTATGAACATAGGACTGACCTGAAGGAAAATGCTAAATCTGAATGCAGGTAATAAACTCACTCACTCGATCTCTTTCTCACAATACTAGTAAGCTTCAATAAACAATATCAATTGAGAACAAACAGTTTACGTTGCTAACATGGTTGCTAAGGGTCTTGGGTGAAGCAACCATAGCCGTGTTTTATCGTAAATAAAACACAGCTATTGACCAATCAGAATCAACGACGGGAACAAACCATTATATATATATATACACGCACACACACACACACAAACCAAAAATTATTCAGACATTTTTGATATATTTTTAATAGTGGGTGCAGGACACTATAGTTAATTTATGTAAGTGAGCAAAATAAAGTAAACTGTGACATATTATACCCAAAAATTCTTCATACAGTGGACTACCAGTAAAATTGATAAAAAATTGGGACCAAAAATTATTCAGACACTTTGACCTGACCATGTTTTGCTTAAGTGTTATCTGACATAATTAAGATTATTTTTTTCTGACAGTTTAACTCTGAGATCTTGTCATATTTTTTAAACTATAGTGAAAAAACTGTATTAATCA